>JXSR01S004940.1:22586-40227 GCA_000969725.1 Ophiothrix spiculata
TTTTTAAACAGACTCTCATGTAAAAACGAGTCCCGTACCCCCCAATTTTTATTTTAAAAATCGGTTCTACATCGATAAAATATCATTCATGCCGATTTATACAAAAATTGCTCGAGCGGATCTCCCATGGACCAAACACCTTAATCTCTCGAGTGACGAATACAGTGTGCTTGAGCATGACAGTAAATCTCATGTGCACCTCAAGAATCTGGTATCTTGGCATGCTTCATTGCTGGGAAGGTAACAGGCTTGTTGTGATGGATGCTTTCTGTGCTATGAAGGAGGTGTGGTAGTAAACTCATAGCAATAATTAAGTGTGGTCCTATTGTCACTAAAGAGAGATGGCCACTCCAACCTTACGCTGGTCTCCGACGTCTTATCCAAAATAAGACGCCGGTAATGGGCTAATCAATCTTGGCACTTGATTTGCCCGTGTCCTGGCAGCAGTTGTGTAGCCCGTCAAACACATAACATATGTGACGCATTGGTGATTGCACAAATTTCTTGCAACGCGTTGTAAAACGCGGTGCGCTATGCAGAAGTCGCGCGTGTAAACATAGCCATTTTGTCAACCTCTTTACCAAAGCCTTCCACTCACGAATGATTGCCGTTTAGTTAGATAGGACGAGTGAGCAACCAAGGTGTGTAATTCTACTAGTCAAAAATTTGACTAATTATGATCAGCTGTTACCTGTGATAATCGGCAGTCTTAGCCATAGTGAAGCGCCCACATCAAGGGTACAGGTTGCAGGGTACCAGCGAACTCCAACCTGTGCGCGTACTGTTTACCGGTATCTTAACCTTACCTGCAGTCGTTTAAAACAATAGCACCAATGACAATGATTTGTGTTTTCATAGTAGTTATACCCTTGGGTATAAACCTTATGAAGACATAATAAACGGATGCTATAAGGTAATTTGTACTGTCTTCTATTTAATGATTTGATGTAATTCTTGAAACAGAAATAATAATATATAATGCAATACAGGAACCTGAGTACATTGTCCCATTTTCCATCTGATTGAGATTGACAGATGTATAAACAATAGTGACATGAATCTGGAATACGGGGATGTAGAGATCCCTCACTAGACTGTGCCTCAAGCAAGATTAAAGTAGACAATGCCTCAGGCGTAGGCCTAGCCCGTATCGGGTCGTATAAATATATTGTCTAGGAGAACAAGTAACCACTAATTTGATTATTGTTTGGATTTGAATCAAGTATATTATGGGATGTTTTGAATTATGTTATAGAGGAAGGCTAGACTTGCATTACAAAACACCTGAAATCACCTTGTTCAAGTACCTGTAATATGGGGATTTTAAATTTCCGGATTTATCTGGAAATCCATAAGTTCAAAATTTCCGCAATTTTATATATTTTCAGTCCATGATTGTTTAGGCATTTTAGCCCAATATTATGCTGTATTTCAGGATTTTTAACAGCATTCCAACTTTTTAAAACATATCCTGCCTCGATCCAACAAAATCCAACTAGCAAAAATCAAGAAATTCGCCTAAGTCTGAATACATCATAGACCGAGAACACATATGGGCATGAAAGTACTGCTGAGACAGGTCAAACTTGGTGTCTTGCCATAGCTGGACATTGGATCGGGTGCAAGAGGGTAGGGTTTGAATCCCAGGGGGAATGGTAAATTTTTCATGATGTATTCGTAATTAGATAGTTTTTAAGTGTTTGGGAAAACCAAATAAAGGAATTCAATAGACTTATTTGTTATGAATTCCCGTCGTAAAAGCCTTTCTCAAAAAAATAGACTTATTATCGTTTCAATTAAATTTCGGACACAAGGATGATTTCTGAATGCAACCACCACGTATCCACAAGTTCCCGGACACCGGGAAGTACCCAACACCGTTTCCAATCAGAAATCCGCAGTACCGCGACATCATGCACGCTTGAAAAGCATTATGAACTTGTGTAAAATACACATGCAATTGTGTTGCGGTGGGCTGTAAATTTTCATGTCCGAGAATTATTTGAAGTAACAAGTAGGCCGAAACCATAGTCGGCCTCAAAACAAAATTTTCCCTACCAAACATTTGGTTGTGACGTCACCAAATATTTGCCATCGAAATTTAAAGTATGAATGGGTAACAAACATTTAGTCCAATGTATATGGCAATTCAATAACATGTGCAATCTAGTGCGAAATTTTATTTGGTCTCAACTCGGTGTTTAAGTTATTTTGTTTGGAGTCGCTCGTCATTTTGACGTCACGACCAAATGTTTGATATAATAGGGAAAATTTTGTTTGAAGGACTATGGTTTCAGCCATACATAGTTATTTTTACCTGCCTCCATAAATCAAGAAATCAGACTTGTCTTCTATTTTTTTTTTCTATATATATGAAGAGCTTTATTGGACATTCTTAACAAATCTCTTTTTCTTTGACATTGATAAAAATCAAATAAATGCAGGTGGTTATATGGCAATTTTCAGAGATCAAAAAGGAAAAGCTCGTAAAGCACTTATTCCATCACATTTAAATGTCTTACAATGTCTAGGTTATCTCAACAAAAAGCAATTCAAAATTTATTCCCCAAAACATGACACATTGGCCGTAGTGGAGCTCAAACTTTAAAAGCTTTAGTAAAAATGTCATTTTTAGAAAGTGAACATATTGTTACCATTCTAGTTTCTTTCCCTATGTATCATACATGCAACATGATTATACTGACTCAAAGTGTACTATGCAAAACAGATGGTTGTAGTTTGTAGTTTTGTTCAAATTTGATCCGATTCCTTGTCAGGAGAATTACATTGTGATTTGGAAACTATCAACACCAACAAAAATAGATTTGGTATGATCGTTGGAGCTTACATCAAGTCAGGGAGAATTACTCATAACATATGTATGGTACATAATATTTAATAAAACATGATTTAACCATAATAATTATTGATGCACTAGTGGGTTCATGTGAGGGAACACTGTGAACACAAATATAAGTACACTCGATTAAATTGGATCAATGCACTGGACTTACATTACATGGTGGTGGTGAGAAGGGGTTAAACCAAACTAGCTGATAAAGTTAAAAAGAATTTTGAAAACAAAAGATATTTGCCCCCTTTTCTCAGATTGTAACCTTTTACTTATAATAACGTAGGAAGTGTTAATACATGAGCAATTAGACATTACGGATAAAGTATACTTTAGGTCCCATTAAAAAACTTGACCCATGACCTGACCCTGACTCACTAACCGTGAACTGACCCTAACCCTGACCCTAAACATACCCTAACCCTAAAATTTGGATGGGACCTAATGTATTCTTGGTCTGACATTATTATTTTACCTGCTCACAAACTGATTGCAAGTATGACGACAAGGTTCTCAATCAAATTTATCATCAAGTCACACAGCAACAGAACTGTCAAAGAGCTCACGAGTATCGTGTGTGTTCCTTGTGAACTTTAACCTAGGGGCACAAGATGCGTAAAGTGAAAAGGTTTTCTTCACGGGACTTAAACATGGCTATGTGGCCGCTGATTACCTTTACATAGCGAAGGGCACTCTGACCTATACATACCGGTATGTTGATCCGTTTAACCCTAGAGGTAAAATTTCATTCAAAGTCATCTTAAAAGGTAAACTGTCACTCCAAAATGATCAGGTCACTTCTTCAAGACTGTTATCATGTATGATTCCCCATGTAAATGAATAACCAATATGTGACTTGCTCCCACGAAACCTGAACAAAGTCAGAATAATCATTTTTCTGATTTGTCCATATTGAAAATGCTGACATTACAAGCTTCAAAATGATATATCATTTACTGACATTTCTCAATGTTTTGTCCATGAAAAGTCAATATTTCCAAAGAAAATTTCTTTGTTTTCTATTGATTTTGGGGAAGTGTATCGGGCTGTTACTCCAGTGTTCTAGCGAGTTTCTCCGGGTTTCGTGGGGGCAGGTCACACATATAAATCAGCTCCTTGGCATACTTGAATGTTAACTAGATAATGAAGAATTACCCAGATGACAGGTGGACGTGTCACAATGATGTTGTCAAGGTCCAAGAAAAGAGAAATCCTCTTGATGTAAGACATCCTTAGATGTGGAAATGACAAATGGTAATTGATGAGTTACAACTGCCCTTTACTTAACCTTCACTGGGTGTATGATAAGGTTGTCTTCTAGTATATTGCCATTGAAGGTTAATCCACCTCTAAAACTACTAAAATCATATTTCTTATTCACAGCTCAAAGATCACCATGTTGGAAAAACAGGTTGTGCGTACTGCTTTCGTAACTTGTTTGGTGCGGTTTTCGTTGAATGAAAACAAGTGTTTTTGGTGACTCTAAAAGCCCTTGACAGTAGGTAAAATATTTCTCTGTCATATGCGTGGGTTCATGTATGTCTGGGTGTATTTTTAATGAATTCAGCAAAATATGGACTTAAACAACTTGAAACGCCCTTAGTGCTGAAAGTTCAATTTGATTTTGTGTTATAAATGGTCAAGTTGCGGAATGGTCATGTCTTGTAAACATGCAGACTTATGAAGATTTAATCAAGAGTTTAGGAGATATTCAGGAACTTTTAAGTCGCACATCACATTTTGCCCCCTGTAAGAAAGTAACCATACTTATGAGACAATTTTGGCACCAGAATACTTAAAGATGAATTATTTCCGTAGAGTGCCAGAATATGGCACGATTTTCCAGTTTCTGTTTTACTTTATCGTGACAATGTGACTGATAAATTGTGACAAATTAGTATCAATCCTGATTTAAGACAAATGCAGCTTACATTTTACTAGGATCTGCTTAGCCAATCATATCTGCTAGTTTTGTGGTGAAATGCTATGTTTTAAAGCAAAACATGATATACTATTATATACTAGCATTCTACTGCATTCTGACAAACATTCATAGATATAACCTTCTCCCTTCTAGGTGATCTTTAAAACTTTTTGATACCCCCACGCATTTCAGTTCAGCGGAACTCACAATTCGGATACGTATCTGAATTTGGATACCCACGTATCTAAATTCTGATACATGTATTAGAATTAGGATATGGAGGGTTATCCGAAATCTCATATGCCTGTTGTTGCGCAGGTAACACATCGATAGCGCAAGCTGGCGAGTACATGTAGAAAATCTTTCTTGCATCTACGATAAAGGTATCTGTGAAAATGTCATTTCTATCTGTGCAATTCCAGCGGAACAGCTTCGCAATATGTCCAGATCACAGAGAAAGCAAAATAATTTGGCCAAAACTTTGTTAGAATTAGATGATAACTATACCTATAAATGATGATAATGTTATTGAATTTTGTACATACTGCTATGGTGCGCGCTGATATCCCGTTTCAGTTGTTTTAAATCCAAATTCAGATACGAGTATCAGAATTCAGATACGGGTAGCAGAATTCAGATACGTATCCGAATTGTGAGTTCCGCTGAACTGATTTAGTTGCTCATAAAAATCTACATAGCCTTCACTAAATAGAGGAGAACCTAGAGACTTTTGTAAACTCAACCCTGGATAATCCGAATCTGATTGTTTACAGCCTTGGGGGCTTAAATTACAATGAAACGTTTTATAAGGAATCTGCTAGAAACCAAATTAGTTGCTAGATTAGTCCAAATAAGTTTAATCTGTGCATGTATGACTAGTTTTCTTTGTGGATATTTACTAAATAACATAGAAAATTAGGATCTTAATATATGAATCAAAAACACACCCATGTACAGAGTGTCCACGAATGATTTATACCCGGCTATCGGATTTTTGTGTGGAACAATGGGTAAAGTTTAGGTCAAATCTTGCTAATTTTCAAGTTAAACATGTCTTTAGGTTTCTGAAGATTTTTGAATTTTTCAAATTACATGTTTCTGTGGAAAATTATAGGGATTTTTCCAAACAGGGTATATTTTGCGAATTGTAAATTTGCAATCACAGAAATGGTTGACCTTAAACATTCAATTTAAGCTTACTACACTGAAACCCTCTTTTACTTTTCTAAAGTTAAAATGTAAAATACAATTTAGGTTTTATTGATTGACTGTAATGGATATGAAAGGTGTCCTTGAGAAAGAAACAACAATTTGGTTTTGCTTGAATATCTTTACAATGACCAGTACAAATAATGTTTTTTAAATGTTACCAAATATTATTTGATGTTACGAGCCTAAGGGAAACCCACACAGAAATTTTACATTTGACATTACTCATTACCTATTATACCTGCATGATTATTTGTAATCAAAACCGCAGTTGCATCGACATTCAAATACGTCATCGCACAAAGCAATGAAGCATGATAATTGATGAAACCTATGTAAAATGTAGAAGACTTATCCACTATTGTAGAAAAGTTGTTAGTTTTATGAAAAAATATCTTTTCTGATTTTTTGAAACCGGGTATAAATCATTTGTGGACACCCTGTATTTGTGTTGAATAATACAAGACAGGAAATCCAACATTCATGTTTCTCATTGGTAATAATGTTTCATGTTTATTTGGTTCACCCAAAGTTCAACAGTTGTATTAACTTCTCTACCGAGAGCAAAGGCTTAAAATAAGCTCCTAAATGTGATTCAGGATTTGTGATAGGATCTGTTATGTGCTTAAGAAGCCCTGAAGATACAGAAGGGGATAGGGGCGACTCGTATCTTGAACTGCCGTCATCTTTTTGAAAAAATGTCCCTATTTCCAAGATTTTTGGGAAAATGTCCCTATTTCCAATATTTCAAGTGTTAAAAATGAAGCGCCCCCTGTCATCCATGACTTTAAGATTTTTTGGTTTTATTGGGTTTGCTTTTGGTAGATATGAATACCCTCCAAACGATTTGGCTCAAAGATGGCCATTTGTTGAATAAAATTCGGGATCCCAAATTTAATTCCACATGTTTTAGTATAGGAAAGCATGCATGTGCTTTTTATCCATTTTTTGGTGGCAAAACAACTTTTTTCACAAAATACACTTGAAAACGCTTTTAGATAGTCACAATCCTCCATTTTATGCTGTTTTTATTATAAACCATTTTTGATCAAACTTATATAGTATTGCTTTAATTTTACAAGTGTAGCTAAGTGGAATAGTAAATCAACTTTTATCAATTTACAAATTGCTAACAATAGGAAGAATTTAATGATAGATAATTGAAGAAACCAATTTGGCAAAGTTTTGCACCCCTTGGTTGAAAAAATTAAATTACATCACAAAAATTACAGCATAAGAATTATAGATTAATATCTGCATATTACTTGATGTGAGTGAAATTGTAAAAAAGTATTGCACCACATGCTGAAGTTAAGGTTGTCCACACTGACAAGGCGAAGCAAAGTGAGTTGGACAACTAAAATACAACAAGGTGTATTATTTTTATGAGCGCCAAGTAATGAGCAGTGATAATTCATACACGACAATGATTAAAATTATATTGTAAAAAAGCATTATGTACATTATAAATTGTTTTTTGTTTCTACAAGACAAAGAAAATATAACCATCCATCATCCCATGATAATTTAGTTTTGCCTTTTCTTAAAAATGAAATCTGCGGCCATACAAGCGGAGTAGGCCTATGTTACGCGTATGCGTACATGGTATTGTACAACGCACTACGCGATGTGCAGAATGCATTTGAATAAGGTTAATGAATACGTAAAACTTAGTAACTGTCCAATCAAATTGACAATTTTAACGCATATTTATCGGGGAGTGTATGAATTTCCAATGGTGCATATGATTCTCAGGATATGATTGATATTGTATGTTTGTAGCCCCTCACCCCGGAGCAGGAAGTTGTTCAGATATGTGGTAACAACCACAGTGGTTTTATGCAGGTAGGCAAATTATATAGACCTGCAAACATTTGGACTTGGACAAAGTTTCATCTGAATTAATCTCCTGGAATTTGGTAGATATTTTGCAGATCTGCCATGGATGCATGGTTAAGCTTTTGGCTCTTTATCATTGAGCATTTAGAGTTTAGAGCCGGGGTTTAGAGTTTTGATCCAATGGGCAAAAATGTAATATCATTGAGCAAGACATTAACTATCGTATGCTCCTTTCAAGTGTTAAATGTGTACCATAACGCTTTTTAAAGATGTTAAGGTAACGGCTTGCTCTGAAATTGTGGTGTTCTCCTCTCCAATGTTACAAAGACAACATATATAGGCGAGCGTGGCCGAGCATTTAGAGCACGGGTCTCGTAATACAGAGGTTGTTGGTTTGAGCCCCAGGCGCAGTGGTTTTTGTCACCTTGATATCTTGGGCAAGAAACTTTACTTGATCCGTGGTTCGTAAGTCATGTAAAGCCATTGGTCCCCTGTAAGAATAGATTCCTTCATGGGGTATACATATGATGACAGTGTATATTGATTGATTGATTGTTCTGATCCAATATCTACTAAAAATAACAACAACAATATCAACAACATTGACACTCTAATATGAGCATTCAGGCCACTCCCCTTCACCGTTGTTACCTATGAGCAATTGATTCAGAATAGATGTTAATAATAGAAACATTGAAACTTTATGTTTTGTCCTTACTTGAAATTGTAAACACTGTTTCAGTATTCTGTATGTATATTAAGAGCTTGGTCACAATAATCATACGAACAGCTTACGAGCTGTGTATAGTCCGTTTAAAAGGACCATGAGCAGTGAGTAAAGTGAGCAGCGAGGGTGTCGCGTGGTCCAATAAGATGGACTAAACACTGCTCGTAAGCTGTTTGTACGATTATTGTGACCAAGCTATAAGGCTGTTGATTTTCGTTTAATTTGCTAAACATTTAAACGGATTTCACTTTAAACGTTTAACCGTTCGTCGCCCGTTTAAATGTTTAAACGGATATTATCGACAGCCTTAATGTATATCATGTCAATTAAAAGAGAACTGTGTCATTGGCACACTACATAGTCATACTGATTAGAATCTTATGAGATCATCTATTTTATTTAAATGTTGCAACTTTAATGTCAAATCTTACTGACTTGACACGAACCCAAATCACGACATGGTTGTCAGAAATTGTTTACAATTGAGTGAATTTGCAATTGAATGATACCTCGTTGGACACCATATGTGTCCCATGATGGAAGTGACTATTGATTGTGCTAAGCTGGAGAGGAAATAGCAACCTTCCCCTGTGTGTCATCTCGCCGATTTGCTCAGTGCTGGCCGTGCCACACCGACTTGTCACTAGGTACTAACCTCAGTCCATAGGACACAGTTCAGAGAAGATTTGGTAATCGGCGCTATTAAATCTTAATGTGGTATGAATCATGATGCTTATTTTAATCATACTTAGGTGAAATAATGATCATATCGGTACATGCTTGTTGTGTTATCTTTGAAGTTTGATATTTTAATGGTATTTTGGACTTTTTGTTTATGTTAATTTTCATGTTTTCATTTGTACACTAAAAGCTTAAACCAAAGCATAAATATTTTGTCCCTTTTTATATCAGACTATATGCAATGTGAACTTAGACAACAGGAAGGAGGTTATTGATATACTCTATGCCATGGTGTTGCTCTACCAGGATTGCAGTGTTTCTAGAAGTTAGTTGGAACTGTTTCAGTGCAGCAAAACTTATGGCTTAGTCATTTCTGCGCTGATCACACTTGGGTGTACTTCAAGGCATTGCACTGTTTTAGTGAAGACTCTGTTGGATTCTCAGGAATTGGTCAATTTTGGAAAATATGATTTTTGATTGTTTATGACTTAATGGAGAAAAAAAATCAAATCATGCAATGCTGAAATAAGTCAGAAACTTGAACTCATGATATGATAGTGTTTTGTCATCAGGGACCTCGCTCGTCAAGACTTAGGTCTATTGGTTCTGATTTGTGCTAATGGAGATCAGACGGCAAAGACTAAACATTTGACAGAAGAGCACTTTTGTGGTTTATGAGTTATTGCTAAAAGCTGACAATGAATGAACGGATCAGTGTGGATGTACTCTAAGACATTTGAAGCTAAACTTTGGAACCAACATAACAATACAGTTCGTAACTGTTTAAGGACTTGGAAATTATCTGGGAAAGTTATTATTTGAAATAAACTCGAATTTGTTTTCTGTTTGGTGGAACTGTTAAAAAGCACCATGTTTACGTGGTCTTGTATGTGCTGCACCTGCGTGGTTAACATCAACCCGTGTGATTGTCCTCAGTGTGAAGAAAAGAAGAAAGTGAGTATTGTAGAGGAATTGTCACTTTTTTCTACTACCCGTTTTTTCTAAAACCACATATTCTGAATACCGGTTAGTTGCCTGAGTGATGGTTATTAGGCGCAGTGATGGTAGACCCTACAGACATTTAGAACATTTGGATTGCTTTTGTCTGGTATTATTGTTAGTTTGAAATGGACTCCGTTCATTTCATTGTTGTGTTTTCTCATAGAAGGAAGTTCACATTTTACCAAAGTAACAGATCAAGTTTCAACAATATCCTTAAAGAGGAAAGTTTTAAATAGTCACATTGGTTTAAGATTTTTCATACACATAGTGGATCCAATTTTATTGACTTTCATTTGAATTTTTGTGATGTAATTTTATTTTTTCAATACTTAATGGGATCACATTTTTTCATATAACTGAATATAACAGTTCTTAAACATCTTGAACTTCTCACTGATCACTATAAAAGAGCTTGTAACAAACTGGGAGTTTTCTGTTGTAGGAATATTGTCAAATTTACTATTAGTTTGTAAGATAATTGAGTCAGTAATTTTTTCTTCTTGTTTGGTATATGAAAATGGTTCATTCTAACAAATCCAAGTAAAATTTTATGAGATGATGTTGTAAATACTTGTAGAGGAGTGAAACATTTCTAAATGTGACTATATGCAACATCATCTCACAAAATTTTATACTTGGATTTGTAAAAATGAACCAAAAAAAAAAAAAATCATTCAGCTATTCAATATTTGTTTGTTTTATGTTCATTTCTGCATATGATGTACATCAAACTAATGAAAATGACAGAAATTGGCATGGTTAAAAATAAGGTGTGCCAAGTATAAACATAGAAAAAGGGGTATATGTCTGTAGTGATTTAGGTTTACCCTTTTAAATGTTGTTATTTATTCCCTATGTAATGGTGACAAACTATTGGTAATCATGATTTATGGAATGTTAAGAATTAGTTGTTGACAATAATTTGTTGAATGTCTTAAAGTTCTCGAGGTATTATTATATATCACATGCGAATGTCAGATAGTCTGGATTCAATAGGTGTAGAGTAGAAGGGTGTTTCCGTTTCCAGTTGTGACACCCTTGGAATTCAAGAAAGTTACAGAATAAATCGCTATTTTGTTAAGGTTGACAAATCCAGATATATGACAAAAAAGCAGGTCAAGAAATTGAAGAAGTCGGTTAGGATAGGAGCACTTGCCCTGCTTTGCAACTACGAGTCCCAGTCATAGTGCACTATGTGCATGTGCATTGTGTATGTGCACAATGTGCATTTGGTTTTCAGTTCATACTCACCTCTTAAGGTTTTTCTCCAGGCGCTCCTGTCTCCTCATGCACTTTTAAAAACATTGTTTGATTTGTCCATCACAGTCTACCCCACCAGGATATGAAAAGCTGCAACATGGGTAAATAATGGCAATCTAAGTACCAATAGGATCTGCTCTTAAAAAAAACCTGAAGTGTGGACTGAACTATTAATTGTCACAATTGCCCGTATGGCATTCATACTAATAGTTACAACTTTGCATAGGGCAAATTGACATTTTCAAAACCATTATTTACAAACTTCTCATGGACTATGGACACACTGCGCAAAATTTTTGATTTTCAATGTTTGTACAAATTGGTCAAAACACTGATTATATCCGTTCGTATGAAGTATTGTGACCATAGTCTAATTGAAGTGAAATGGTTGTGATAATTTACCTATGTACAGCAAATCGTAAGCAGTTTAATCAAAAAAGCATCTTTGATCTATGGTGACAAACTAAAAGTATAGTCAAGAGTATGCCATAGCTTTTAACAACTGATATTACGCAACACAATAAGTCTTCACAAATGATTTGAGCAATATAACATCGCCGGTAAGAGCTAGGATTGAACTAGGTTGACCTGTAAAATTATGAGTTCTTTGAATCATCCCTCCTATCATTTGAACTATAAAACTATATTTTTTCAACAATAGATATAAAAGGCTTCTACCAGAGAAGTGTTTTTTCTAAAAAAACTGACTTGATTTTCTTCAGTATAAAACCTTTAGGAAATACGTTACTCAGAACAGCATCATGGAATGTTGACTCTTCAAACTACATTAAAAGATGGGACTAGTCTGTGTTGTATGGGTAATTTTAAAAGTTTTATGGATATTTTAGGAGATCCCAATTGTCACTACAGGGCAAATCAAATTATCTTCCATGTCTCAAGGGGCTGCTTCAAGATCTATATCAGACCCTATATGCTAGAAGACATATACCTGCTATAAAAGGTCTATGATCAGACATCCTTCATAACATTGTCTGTAGCACCATAGACCACAGAGTTGATTCAGTCTGTGGTCTGATAAACCCAACTGTCCCATGACCTTAAGGCTCAATTCAAAGTTAAACCAAGGTCTTGATATATCATATATATATACAAACTGACCACAAGAGCAATGACCGTTAGATAAATTATATCTTATAAAAATTAATAAGATGGGAGGTTTTCATTAGTTGTTAATGACCCTCAATAAATTAGATGATGGTGAGTGACCTCTTCATTTAGATAGGTCCTTGTCCATCCTTTTGCAAAATTGTTGGCATGTTTTCCTGGCAAATTAAGACTGCAAATTGGTGTCTTATTGGAGTGTGAAGTGTAACGAAATGTGACATTGAGTTTCCTATTGGATCTGATTGATGTGGACATTGCAGGGCCTTGAGCAAATTAATGGCCATGCATATAACCACATGAAGGTATATTCCGATGTATAAAATGAAGAAAATATAGACTGTTAACTATTGCGGTTAAACTAAATATATCCTGAATGTAAGGTGTTCTGATCGGGGTTGCGACTAGTCCATATGTAAAGAAAGAGTTATTTAGGCTGATAGCCAAGGATAACCCAAGAAAGCCTTTAATGAAGCTTATTTCCATTGGGGTCCTAGATCTTTCTTTTTAATAATCAGTTTTAGTGCAGGAGGAAAACCGGAGGACCCTGAGAAAAACGTGCGGAAGCGAGCATGGACTGAAAACCAAATGCACATACAGCGCAGGGATCGGGAATCGAACCCGAGACTCATTGGTGCAAGCGAGGGAAATACCGCTGGGCTAACCCGCTTCCCCATATGTAATACTGGGTAATTTTAAATGAAATTGAATTGAAGGTGACTGAATCAAGTTAAGTGATGGTATTTATTTTAATATCTTTTTAAGGAACAAAACAACAATTTGTCATTCTTGAACTGGTTGGAAAGACCAATTTTTTTAGTGGCAATTATTGACTTGTACAATGAGGATTGAAGATGATGTGAATGAGAGGATCTTAGAAAAAATTGAATGAAACTGTCTGTAATATATTTACAAGTGTCACAGCTTGCTTTTGATCAAAATGAATAAACGCATTGTATGAATGTTGTTTATATCAAATTCCTATTGCTCAGTGGCACAATTTTTTTGGGAAAAATAGAGAAACTGAAGGTCCATATTGATGAAGTTTTAGCTGCTTCAAGTAAAGGAGACTGATAAGTTTGTCTGTAGTGAGTAAAAACCAGCTAATTGTTCTTTTTGGTCTTGAATAAGAGCATTCACTAGTCCCTATTTTGCGATAACATCATACCCTAATTAACATCAATATTTATTCATCTCCATATCCAAACGGGGTTCAATTATGGTGTGACTTTATAAACACAAAATAAATTAGGACCATAATACTCGATTCCTATAAGATCAGCTTAATTCAACAAAAAGTAGATTTTAGTTTCCTGCACCGGAGAATGAACGCTTTCTCTTATTGTAACTGTTGCAAAACAAACCATGACTGAAGGATTCCTTCCTACGTCTCGACATTGAGGATGTAACGGATTATGAGTATTCCAAGACAGAAACTGACCGACCATGTTTTATATGTTCTCCATCAAAGAGGCCATATACCCTCATGTTATTATTAATATAAATAGCACCCACTTCTTCCCTGAAATGGGCAAGGAGAGCTATTTTCTATTGGTAATTCTATTTCTAGTTAAAGGACTGGCTGTTTTATTTAAAAAATTGACTCCAAATTTATATAACAAAGGTATGTAAAGTAATGTTTTTTTTTGTTTTATATGATCAGCAAATGTTCATAAAAAGTACATACTTTCATATATGTCGTAAATAAACTGTAAAGTACATAGTTTAGTCAAGACAATTTATTGAAAAAACATCATGTCCTCAAAGTAATCAAGTTAATGTGTTTGTTAAAATTTTGACTCCTAATTTATATAACAAAGGTATGTAAAGTAATATGTGTTTTGTTTTTGTTTTATATGATCAGCAAATGTTCATAAAAAGTACATACTTTCATATATGTCGTAAATAAACTGTAAAATACATAGTTTAGTCAGACGATTTATTGAAAAATCATCATGTCCTCAAAGTAGTCAAGTTAATGTTTTTGTTTACAAGTATAAATAAAATTCATGAGAACTGTGCTTCCAATGTGATAGCTTTGTACTTAAGAGATAACTTACATGTGACATGAAATGTTGCACTATTTGATTGTAAAGCGATCAGCGAATGTTCGTAAAAAGTACATACTTGCATAAAATAGCATTTTAATTCTATGTAGTTCATGTTGGTTCATTTATGAGTTATCATTATGTCTTCATGAGTTAGCAAGTTTAAGTTTTATGTTTTTGTTTTCAAATATAAAGTCAGAGCACTTTGTTTCCAGTGTAATAGCCTTGCACTCAAAGTTAACTTAAAAAGTGAAGTGAACTATTGCATTTATCTTTGAAATCAGGTGCAAAATATTCAAATGTACATGATACCATAGCAGGATCTTTCACTGATTTTAATTATCACCAGTCAGGCTTTCAATGTCATTTGTTAGAATTTACCTTTGTTAGGTCATTGTTGCGATCACCTCCATGCGCGGTTATTGACTCGGATGGCTGACGATTGCAGGTTTTCATCATTCAGGTGGGAAGTTCATTTGGTGGTTGTTTAATCCCCAGTTTCTGCATACATTTACTGACCATAGGGTTTTATAGCATTTTCCGTAGAAGCAACTTATGTATATAGACCATTTATATTTAGGGGCGCGTATAGAATTGGATGAGATAATCCAATGAAAACCACTTCGCTCAGATTGGTTAATATAGTCACTTCTGCTAAATTCACAAAATTATTCCTCGTGAATTTGCAGTACCTCGAGAACATACATTTGAATGCCTTTCCTGGAAGTGTTAGGAAGGTTGCAATTTCTTTATCTGTATGAGTGACAAAGTGATATAACAGCATGTGTATATATATAGCTGACATGTTTCTATTTATTCCTATGTGATGTCCTTGATATGTCCTCCAACCCAATGTCCAGTTTGACTAGTATATAAGGCTGATTTAAAAAAAAACATTTCATGATTTGAAATCTTTAGAATTGTTCATTGATTAATTTGCAAATCACAAAAAACGCATGTACCTGATATGCATAAGAATGTGAGGTCCCTTATGCAGTATTGCCCTATACCACGTGTATCAAAAAAAATTGTGCACGGATTAAAACTGATTTTGACCTTGATAAAAGCACCAAATCATAATTTTCTTGTTATTGTAGTAAAGCAAATTTAATAAGCTTTCAAATGCAGAAAAAATTATGGAAATCGGATGAAAAATAAAAAAGATATGACAAATTTTGTAAGTAGGTCTCTTTTTCTTCCATTCCAATGGGATTTACACAGTTAAGCAAGATATTACATATCACAATTACGGGTTATGGCATTATGATAAAAGCTAAAAGTACTCACAAAATTTGTCATATCTTTTTTATTTTTCATCCGCTTTCCATCATTTTTTTTGCATTTGAAAGCTTATTTAATCTGCTTTACTACAATAACAAGAAAATCATGATTTGGTGCTTTTATCAAGGTCAAAATCAGTTTTAATCCATGCACAATTTTTTTTGATACACGTGGTATGGTAAGGTCATTTTTTTTAATGTCAGAATAAAATGTGGAACATTTTGAAAAAAAAATTACCATACCTGTTTTGCTAATTAAATGTGCAATAGATCTTTCTTCTCTTGGCCTTTGCCCGCTGTATTTGAACTTGAGAAATATTTGTAGGTTTATGATTTTTGAAATTTTACAAGTGTAAACTCTCTGTGATTATTTAAAATCTGGTAATTTTCACTAACTTGCTATTGAAATATGTGTATAACATGTGCATTTTAATTCCCACATTTAGTTCTTAATAAAATTAAAGTTTTAGCTAATGTTTCTTGGTTTTATAGTTAACCACTGAGTAACACAGGATTGTACAAGGTTGATTTACTTTCTCAAAGTTAAATGCTCTCTACTGAAAAAATTTAATATTTAAAGGTATTAATGGTTAAAAATCTATTTTTGTTTCCTTTACAGCATGCAACTCTCAACATTAGCGATAACACATTACTTACAACCAAAAAGCCAACGGGGAGAATACGGAAGAGCCGGACCCTGCCCGATGGATTATCAAGTGAGAAGGCTATGAGTAAATTCAGAGATTCTAGTGGCGTTGCAGATGTTAATACAGGTAGGTGCTGGGATACCAAAGGTATGCAAATGGCACTAGGATGATGGTGGCATCGTCCATGAAAGGATGTGCAGTTAATCTTGTGCCATCTCTATACCATTTAAAGTTACTATGTGTTTGAATACAAAGGTATGCAGATGGCACAAGGATGTTAATGACTGGAAGTGTGTTCATATTTTTTTTTGCATCTTGGTTCATGCTGGTTTACAAATGTATGCAGATGGCACAAGGATGTAGATGGCATAGAATGGTATGCACAACCTTATGTCATATCCATACGATTGTCCCACAGTATACATATGTAATGATAATGGTGGTATAAAATAAAAGGGCATGTATGTGGATTATAGTAAAAGGAGACATACAGTGAGAGACAGAAGTGCAAAATGAGGCTTTTATTTAAAAAGTGAGCATTATTCTAAAACCAAAAACTTTCCTGCCATTTAAGTCCAGGTGCATGACCTACCATTGATACGATATTAAGTCCAGATACAAATGGATGCAATTTTTGTTATAAGAGTAGTTATCCAACAAATGTTGTGGCATTATTTGTCTGTGAAGTGGAAAGAAGTCTGAAGAATCCAGGAAGATTTTCCTTTGTAAATGCATAATTTTGTTGTTACTGAGCATTTTTGTTTTGAAAATGTTAGAATTTTCAATTACACTTTCGGACTCTTTATTTTTGGTCTTGAAGATTGGTGAGTTACAGTCATATTGATAATGATTCCAGACTTCTGTTGGTTGTTATTTAATTTTACCATGATTATAGACACATTACACTAGTACTCATTGCTATAGGGCTGGATAGTGCTAATGCTACCATATATGATTTGATAATGGTTACAACACTACCTTTTATAAGGCCCAAAAAATAAATTGTTTGTTTGCCCTCCAGTGGAAAAATAAAATTTTTGGGTCGCTTGGA
>JXSR01S004941.1:0-30459 GCA_000969725.1 Ophiothrix spiculata
GGCTTAGTTTGTGTAGTTCTGCTCCCTCTCCAGTGGTTAATGCTGAATTGAGAATTTCCACTTTCGTTGCCTACGTTTGTCATCCATTGAGCTGTACCTGCTATGTCTTCAGCTAATTTTGTAGTGATGTTTTAATAGAAAAATAACCACAAAAGTGGAGTGGGGGAAAATGAATATATATGAGGGTATGTTGTAATTCATCTGCATTTAGGGACCTCTTAACTATCCCTGGCTTAGTTTGTGTAGTTCTGCTCCCTTTCCAGTGGTTAATACTGAATTGTGAATTTCCACTTTCATTGACTTTCATTTTTCATCCATTGAGTTGTTCCTTCTATGTCTTCAACCAATTTTGTGGTGATCTATTACAATGTCATATATGCAGGAGCAACAATCCCTAGAACAAAGGATTTTTTAAATTTGGGTTCTGCAGATGAATGATTTAATACACATCAAGATCATTCACCTTGAGCACCATCAGGTATGAAATCTTTTGTTCTAGGGATTGTTGCCCTTGCAACCCTGAAAAATAACCAAGAAAGAGAAAAAATAAGGAATATGTCTAAATCTGTATAAGAACATTTTAACAGATTCGGGTTTCAATTAGTCAGTATTTCACCAGTACAATAATTGCACCATAAACATTTCTGAATGGTTGGATATGATATCATTTTCTATTTTGAGGTCACAAGCTTGTATATGCATTCATGGTTACCAGGTTTTCTATTCCAAGCATGCAAGGAAGTTGCAAGTTGAAGAATAGTTTTTGATTACTTCATCACATAGTTTATGCTAGTGGTTCTTACTGATGAACAGTGGCTGTACAGCAAGATACAATTCTATATACATCATGGTCAATTGGTAAATGTTTGATAACTTTACAACAATGTTAACAACGAGTGCATTATATTTTTGCACAATAAAGCTTATATTTGTTAGTCTTTTCTTCCCTCTTTAATATAGTAGGTCTACTCAAAAGGTAATTTGACTCTGTAACTTTGAAATATTTGGTATTCTTTCATGCATGCACTTTTTGTAACATGAGGTGAAAGCCATTGATGAGGTATTATTTATTAAATTTCACACTTAAAATGGTTTACACCTCTTCCAAATATGCTTTATATCAGTACCATACTATTTCATATCCATAAATATGTCATCACTTAAACTTTCCACATGATTGTTGAAATAGCTACAGGATTTTTAAGCACATTATTGGGAGAATGGATATGCATGTCTCCATCCGTGTCTAATAATGAAGACAAACTTTTTTTTAACTTCCAAGTTAATTTTCTTCCTTCTAATCAATTCATTTAAATTCAATTCAAATTTTCTTACAATATATAGATGACAATCAGCAAACCAACTGAAAAACCAAAATGCAATATTGAAAGAAAAAATAGGCTGCACACTAAAAAAACATTGATACAACATAAACTTAGAAATCTCAAAAAGTAGACTCCATGCAATGCAAGGTTTCCCATCTCACGGCCGGGGAACGTGGGGCCTGCTTAGAAGCATGGGTTTCTGCACTGTAAAAGCCTATTATAGGAGGCCCTTCTGAGAGAGATATTTTACATGAAAGATCCTTCTAATGAGTATGCAAACCCTTATATATTCATTTAAGTATTAGACACATGTATTGAATTATTTGGGTTGTTTTGGTCCTACCACAAGAATATTTCTTAGCAATATTACTGTTGGGAAACATTTTCCGAAAGAGTTCTCCACAATGGTCTGACACTGCCGGCTGTATACTGTGCTCAACAAGAAAATCTGTGAATAAAACCTCAGCCCTAATTACACTAAAATCCTCCTTTCTCATAAAAGTAGTTAATTTCTGTGTATGGAGACCTAGCTGCCTTCCGTAACGATTCAACGTTCTTTATGTGTTTCTCTTTCTCCATATGCCTTTTGATGTCATTACTACCACCTGACGCAATATTAATATCGCAGTTGCAAGTCTTACAAAATGCGTAACTTTCACCTTTCGTTGATTTCTTTACTCATGGATACATTTCTGCATACATGTCTGAATATTGTTGTTTCTGTCCTTGAGGAGCCATGATTAATTCCAAAGTTGCTAATGCAAACACTAGTCGTATAGACCAATTTGAACAGTCAGCTGGCATGTCAAAATAATCATGGCGGCACTAACTACACACACGATAGAGTGTTACGTTCAGGTTGCTTACCGGTAGCGCTAGCGAACTACCACGGACTGTGAACTTCGCCTGTAGCTATAGTAATTACTGACTGTACTGACACTGCGCCCTCTGCAACAAATAATATTTCTACAGATTTCGTAATACCAATGAGGGCTCTGTGGTTTGTTGTTTTTTTCGTATTTTTCTATATTTCTCTCCTCAGATTTTTTGTCTTAAAATCGTAAAAAACGTATTAGTACGTTTTTTGACACCTAAAAATCCAGAAAACGGACTAAATACGGAAAAAACGGACTAGTTGGCAGGCATGCATAACCTAAGGCTGCGATCACATAGAAGTATACAGTATTCGCTATACGACAATTGACAGGATTAATCCTCAAAACTAAACACATGACTGCCTTCCCATGCAGGAGCGAATATCGTATACCGTATATCAATGTGTATACTTATTTGTGATCACAGCCTTATGGTATATTATCCTTTTTGAATAAAACAAGCAAAGAAATTGTTTGACATTTAGGTGATTATTTGCAATAACAATCGTGTTGTATAGTTAGCATCATGAAGTTCATTGTTGGACCAATAAAACTTAAAGATTCCCTTTCCCAGATTGCATATATGATGTATTTTAATTGCATGGTACAGATATATTTTAGTTCATTCCTTTTGGGCTTTGCTTTAGGAATGAGGTCTTCAACAGTTGAAAGAAAACAATCTTTCAAACTATTCCAAGAGAAATTGACATTAGGTGAGTCTTCTATAAAGGGATAACTGATCAAGTCTTCATTTGAAATATCTGTCTCTCATCTTAATCATTGGTAATTTACTAGACTGATAAACCAACTTTTGTAAAACAGGGCACGTGTAGGGAGTATTTTGTGATGTGGCTATAATTGCTCAACCACGATCTTTGAAGGGCTTAAAGTTCATATGATGGATGTCGAATGATGTTCATCTAGTTGTAATTTTAATCTTTGTAAATGAAAATGACCAGAAGTCAACTTTACGGCTGGTTTGAGCTGGAAGGTCACATATTTAAAACTATGATAAGTGACACGATCAAGGAAAATGAGTCGCTTGCTAGAAAGATTCAATTTTAACTTTAATTATTGTGTTAAAAATGTTCCCTTTTGATCCAAATCCCATCATTATTAATGCCAGGAAAATACTACTTGTGAGCTGCCAAGTATTTGGTGCAACAAATCTTCGTTGTCTCAGTCTGCAATCACCGATCAAATAGAAGTATACGGTATACGATATTCGCTTTACCCTCCCGGGGAAGGTATTTATATATATTTTAAATAGAAAGGTAATTATCCCCGTCACCAAGAATATGAGTGTCTGCCCTATTTGGGTATAGCAAAAATTGTATATACTTCCATGTGATCGTAGCCTTAATAATCTAAAATATAAATCAATGTAATTTCTGATAACAACGGAGGCTTCGTGCTGAAAAATCAATGCACCACAATGTTTGTATGCGATGCCAAAATGTGATGATTTACAACACCAAGCCTCCGTTAGGGTCAGGACATACTTGTTATGAGCTAATAAATATTTGATGCGACAAGTATGTTATCTTATAATTTAGTAATAATGCCAATGATTTTCTATTACGATTCTATTTACGATTATTATTATTCCCCCGGGAATGCATTGGAACTTCTTTTTTAAATGAAGTTGGTAATTTAATTGAACTTTGTGAAGCATATTGTAATACACACAAGTGAAATTCTTACCAGGGATGTTGGGATAATATTCAAGCTCTATTATTCATAAAGCAATCATAAATAGGCCACTTTCGTATGTCCAATAATGCATCTTGAAAGTACCGTAAATCTGGGAGTTTCTGCGCGAACGACCATATTGCTAAGTTGTGTGCAGATGATGTAATGCGCACAACTTAGTAATATGGTTGCTCCCACAGAAACTCCCAGACTTATGGCACTTTCAAGATGTATTATGATAATGCATCTTGAATTTGACATACGAAAGTGGTCTATTGCATATGGTTTGAATAGATTTATGCAGTTCACAGAACTTGAAAACTTATAAACTGTGCATCAAAAGAGTTTGTACCAATGATTTCTACATTGCCTGCAGATTATTTAAATTAATGTTTTTTCTATTAAAAAAGATTGGCACAACAACCAAGTCTTATTGACTTGTAGATAAAATGTATAGATTGGGTATTTAGGGACACAAGGTTTGCAGTAGATTTGAAATGATTGCAAAACACTGTACATTGTAAATTAATATCTTTCATCTTGAAACTACCGTCAAAATTTTGTGTTCTAAAAATTGTTGAAATGGGCATAAGGCATTGTAATAATTGTATTTATTTGTATTTTATAAAGATAAATGGGACACAATCTTTGAAGGCGTTTGCCTTCGGAAAACCTTTGTCTCAGCTTCCCAAGTGCATAGTGTTGAGAATTCACTATACCCCATTTTTTAGGTTTTAAAGAGGTTTTTTTTTTTCCATCAAGAAAAAGAAAAGGACATTTTGCCACAAAGTGGCTGAAAAAAAATGTAACTTATTAATGCAATAAAAAAGATTTCTGTGTAGCACATATATAGCCTGTTGACTAGAAACAAAAACTATATGACCATGGTATTTTGGGTCTAAGGAAGCTTTGGCCTTGGGATTTTGGGCCTAATGAAGCTGTAACTTCTGGCTGAGACAAAGTTTTTCTTCAGCCTTGATTCATTTCTGTTTGTTCAATTATACTTTGCTGATTTTTATGTAATGGAAAGTAAACAAATTGAATTCAAGCACTAAGTGGTTATTTTAGAAACTATGTAAATTTAAAATGTACAATTTTCTTATAAGGTGTATGATGTTGTGATGTTGAATTAGAATAAAATAAAATCTTAAACACATATTTTTATGTCACTGTTGTATTTATTTATTTTGTTTAACAATGCAGTTTTGAAAAATGATAGTTATATATATTATTGTACTTGTGGTGTATTTGTATGGCCCATGAAATCAGTCATTTCTATGACAATGGAAGATCAAATATTAAAACAAACACCAATTTATTAATATTGAATAGATAAGTTACCTATACTAGCATGAATCTTTGTATGATTTTTATAGGTTGTTTATTATACAAAATGAGGTTTCTAAACGTTTTTAACTATACAGAAATACTTTCGAGCGGGAGTGTATGAGCTCCCAAACATTTGGTAGTTCTCATCACCAAGCCCCTGTTATGATTAGCAAATGCATTGGAATTAATGTAACAACAAATATTTGGTAGCTCAAGAAAAGCCTGTGGATTGGGCTTAATTGTTAGACCATCAAGGTGTAGTTGTGGAATTGCACTATTCTTAAAATAAGTGACTTGAGTATTAGCATTGATTGCAATCTTGCACCCAAGTCAATGTTATAGAGGGTTTGCATATAACGTCACAATCATACTCGCCATTTTCCCACTATTTCCATGGGCCTGCAAACAACAAGTCCTGTCAAATAACAATCTGTTCATAGTATCACACTATCAATCACAACTAATAATGAATAGAATTTACAGTACATTAATTTAGTTAAATGTCGCATCATGATTTGAAGTCATTCACAAGTTATACAAATGTAGCTGATTTAACAGCCAGCTAGTCCGAAGGTTCACTAGTCCGAAAATTAATTAAGGTTTTAGCGTATTTCCTGAGGGTTCACTAGTCTGAATTTGAAAGAAAAAAAAAGGTCTGCCAGTTCGAAAATATGGTTTGCTAGTCTGAATTTTAAAAAAGGTTTGCAAATCCAAAAATGAAATACTGTCCGCTAGTCTGAAATTTAAAAAGGTCCGCTAATCCTATTAAAGGTTCGCCAGTCAGAAAATGAAAAAGGGTTCACTATATTATGAAAATAAAATAAGTTCGCTGATCTGAAAAAGAAATAAGGTTCGCTAGTCCGAAATATGAAAGAGGTCTGCCCGTCCAAAAGAATATGGTTTGCTAATCAACAAAACTAATTATTTGTGGGACTAGCAGACCCTGTTTTATTTTCGGACTGACGAACCTAATTTTTCATTTTCAGAGTGGCAAACCTTAATTCATTTTCGAACTAGCGAACCTTATTTCATTTCAGATTAGCAAACCCTTTTTCATTTTTGGACTGGCGAACTTTTGGACTAGCGGGCTGTAATCATGTTATGGGGCCCATGCACCAAGATAGCAGCACTGACAGCGGAGAAAACAGAGAAATATAGATGAGTTGACACTAATGTATATAAACATGGGTAAGGAGCAGTCCACAGATATGCATGAGGGAACAACAAATGATTGCTGCACAATTATAGCCCTACTTGATTTGTCGTGAATTTTGAAAGCGTGTGTCCTAAATAAAACCTGCGCACGCATATTGCCAGGAAAGGAACAATAGATATGACCGTGCACATTGCCGGGCATGACAACGTCCTATGTCAACTCATCTATAGTTTGTGCGCATTGCATCGTGCAAACCCTCTATATTTAGAGTCTATTGTTATCCATTGAGTGGCATTGCTGATTTGTCTTTCTTTCACCACATTGCAGCATGCTGTTTTTCCCACATGCGATGACAATTATACCAAAAGACAACGCATCATTCAATGACAAGCAATTGGTATCAAAGGACCATGACAATGTTATTTGTTTTACCAGAAGTTGTCTTTATTCCCTTAATATCAATTTGATATTTGTCATAAAAAAGACATTTACACACCAAACTGACATCTATTGGACAATCAACTCCAATTCTGGCTGGAAATTCTTATTTTCATAATAATCACATAATAGTACAGGACTCATCAGTATAGCAATTAAAGCAATAAGATTTTGATCAAAATTAAATTTTAGTAAATATGGCTATCGAAGATGTTTTACAAGTGTATTTTACCAAAACAATTTTGCCACTGAAAAGGGTGTACAATGTACACACATGCTTTCCTATATATGTAAATACACATGGAATTAAATTTTGAATCCCAAATTTAATTCTACATGGCTGTAACAGAAAAAGTAAGCATTTTTAAGCCAATCGTTTTGAGGGTATTAATATCTACCAAAATCAAACATAATAAGCCAATAAAATCAAAAGTCATGTGTGACAAGGGGCGGTTAATTTTTTAGGTCTTATAGTATTGCTTTAACAGACCAATACTTTAACCCTTTGAACCCGACGGGCCGGTATTATCCGCTCACGTGTACCGTATACCTGGTGAGCCTGTTTACCGGCTTTAAGGTCATGTGGCAGAAACTTGATATGTCTGTCAACAGGCATGGGAAGTTAAAAATTTTCAATGGTCTTAGTTATATAGAAAGACATCTATTGACCAAACTCGCTTGTATCGTGGTATGATATAGGCAATATTGGTTTTCAGTTATTAAATCATTATGGCTCTTCAATACTTGGGCCAGGGTCAGACAGACAACGAGATCATATCTATTACAATGATTTTGGCTGTCGTAATTTGAGTGACCCATAATTATTACTACAATCGGATCACAAAGATGATAAATTTCCATCCTCGAGTTGGAATTATAATTATTGCCGATTAAATAATGCGGCAAAACCCTGTGTGACCACATCTCGTCGTTGTAAACATTAATGCAATAAATCTGTCAACCGTGATGGTGGCTTTATGTCAATGGACATGTTATTGTTAATATTATTGATTGAAAACCTTGCAAAATAAATAACGCAACAAAATTACAATACATAATTGGAGAATGTGCTTGTGACCCCAACCCGTAATTAATCGATTACGGAAACAAAAAGGATTGTAGTAGATGCGATATCGTCAACCGTCTGACCCCGACCTTGTACAATCACACTTCAAAAACTTAAAAACTTGGTTACAGGGTTGTAAAAAATGTCTTATAATTGCCTTATACCCAAGAACAACAAACAAAATAAAATTCAAAGTTTTTTACTTTTCTGAAGGTTTTAGGCGCTGTGTTTTTGTTAGAGTGCCAATATAAGTGCAGTTTATTATTATTATCAAAATTATCCTGATATCTGGTAATTGACTGTTATTTTCTAACATATGAAGTGTAAATCATCCATAAATAATAAATAAAATTTCTGAAATTTTGCCCAATGCACCTTTAAAATATTGCAATTATTGAAAATTCTTTGCATTTCATTGCTATCATAAATATTTTGATGAAGTTAGCTCAAAATATAAACATGATTTACCCATCATAATTATTTCCACATTTGCATAATTATTATTTTTTATTTTTTTGTACAATACTTATTAATTATACAAATGTGCAATTTAGCTAGGCAGGTAAAATACATGCAAATATAAAAATATGTTTTATAGAATTAAACACATTGGCTGAGTTTTAAGCCAAATATCTGTAATAAGAGTACGCTTTGCCAATTTTACTCATTAATTCATCTATGTATTTGGTAAAAATGACATAATATATGAAAATAATATGTGATGGCTTTGCGACAGAACACGTTTCAAAAAACTGGTGAAAAAAGAAGAAGAAGAAAACTGAGAATTTCCAGCATACTTCTGTTGTAAAATTTTAAAATTTATTGTAAGGTGTCATTTTCAAACCTAAGAAAATGCTACAATAGATGAAATGATAAAATCAAAATTGATATCATCTGCAAAGTCCCATCACAATGACATAAATACGAGGGGGTATCAAAAAGTTTTAAAGATCACCATAAGAAGGGAAAGAGCTATATCGATGAACTTTTGTCAGGATAGTCACTCGTCCATGTGTACATTATGGTGCAAAAATGAAATCAATGGAATTTAAACTTTCCGTACAGGTGTCCATAGATGTCAACAACCTGCCTCCGCTTACCATATAAACTGTATGGAGAAATTAAAAATATGTGACAAGATTAAATCCCTGCATTTGAAGCGTTACAGCCCAGTAATTCTATAAAGACACATCCAAAGTAAACATATTTGATACCATAGTATAGGGTAGACCGGGTCTCCTATTTCCATTGATACCAAATTGGTCAAAATATGACGTCATAACGACGTAATACAGCATGGCTGACCTGAAAATGCTGATTTTAGCGAAATACAATGTCAGTTTTAAGTGGGAGAAATGTGTTACTTTGCACAGTGGCTATTTAATGATGACTTACGGGTCACATAATAAAATTATGTTCCTGGCTCTTTCCCTTCTTGGTGATCTTTAAAACTTTTTGATACCCCCTCGTACAAATTAAAAATTTTGAAAAGTATGTTGGATTTTAATAAGAACCATTCTTTTTAATGCGTCACAAACACTGTAGAATGTTACATGTTTCTTTGCTTTATACTCTAGTCACATAAACTTGTGGTGAAGTTACGATGTGTTCACGGTGTCATACAGGGTAGAATTTAGTGCCGCAGAGACACCAGAAGCATGACGCAAAAATTAAATTAATAAACCTTGCTGCTTGTATACAACGTCTTAAGCTAAGTCTAATAACAATCGGCGACCGACCGGCATTGCAAGAGCTCACAATCATTCACTGATGTCATACCAGCGTTGACAGACATTGGTCGGTGACAGGTAGTTATGTGACCAGGGTATTAACTTCAGTTTGTGTATGGTGTTGTTAGTTACGATTCTAACACAGTAACTGAATTAAATTTGGAAAAAAATGTAAAAACATACCTTTTTTGGCAGGATTTTACAAAAAAGCACCAAAGTACATCTACAATTGGCTATTATTGCTCAATGACTGGTATAAAAGACATATTTCATTTAGGGTCAAATTATAGTTCTATTTGAGCTACCAAATATTTTGTGTAACAATTCTTTGTTATCTTATAATTCAGTATATGTGATGGCTCACCCCAAAAAGGGGGGACTTTGCAGATGATATCAATTTTGATTTTATCATTTCATCTGTTGCAACATTTTCTAGCTTTATAAAATAGCACCTTATTTGTTGAAATTGATGAAGGCGATCAAGTTTTAAAACAGAAAATATGCTGGAAATTCTAATTATTTTCTTTATTTTTTGCTGCCTATTTTCACCCGTTTTTGAAAAGTGTTCTGTCGCAAAGTCCCTCTTTTCGGGGTAAGTCATCACATAATGCATCTTCTAATCACAGATGCTTGGTGTTGGAAATCACAAAACATTTTTTCCAAATACTCCTCAATGTGGTGTATTGAATTTTCATCATTTGTTTCAAATGAAATCGAATAAGTCGTTATTGGTAGATGACTTTAAGCAGTGTAAATGTAAGTCATAATCAATTTCGTGCATCTTCGCAATAACAACAAATTTAAAATCGACTCTCTACCACGCGCTTGCCATTATACCGCTCACATGTCAAGCGTGTGACATGTACTGCGCAAGTTGTAGTTGTGCGATGTAAATGGGCTGTTATGTATGAAGGGGTAAACACATAATTCATTTTTCTGAAAGTGACTTATGAATCCACTTTGGAATCGCTGCAGTGTAAATACCTAGAAGTCGAAATGATTTAGGGCGTGATCACACCTAGCTAGTTTAATGTAGGGACGTGGAGTCGACCCTACATCGAACCCACTTCTCAGTGCAGTATGATCACAAAATAAGTGGTTTCGACCCTACATCGAATCCACATTAACAATGTGGAGCGAGACCACCTTCATGAGGTAGTTTCGACCCCAGGAGGTGGATTAGATTTTGTAATGTGAACACGACAATGTGGAGTCGACCCACATATACAGGAAGTAACAGGTACTTTCCTATTGTGTGTAATATTGATTTTTTGTCAATATCTCTGACTGCTATATGCATACAAAGCATATCATACTAGTAGTAGCATAACGTAGGGTCATGAAATTAATAATAGTTGCTATGAAAAGAAGTTTTATGTTAAAACTTGATATTATTGAGGTATAGGATTGTTAAATATGAAACTTTGTTGAATTGACTCAAAAGTAATTCTTATCAGAATCCTACTTATCCCTGTAAGAAATATTAGAATACAACTGCACTTCTCTCCTTCACCATAACAAATAGTTCAAAAATAACTGTAGTAACCTGTGTAACAACACATAATTAAATGCCTCATGTTTTCAGAAATCAAATAGGGCCTACTATATATTACAATTTCTGCCAAACATGATAAAGTAAAATAGTCTTACGTCATGATCATTCATTACTTTAGTGTAAAGTTTTCACATCCTGGTAAGTGGACTCGCTCCACTTACATCATAACCCACTTTTAATCCACTATGTGGGTATAGGTGTGAACACAAAACTAATGTGGGTCGACTCCACATTTTTTATATTGGACCTAGGTCGAACCCACATATTTGTGATGTGAACACGCACTTATGCTAATTCAAAGTTGTTATTGGAAAAAAATTAATTGATTACGACTTTTGTCCAGTGTAAACGGATAAAAGATTCATGTAATGTCCTCATCTTCCTACCATAGGCTATGAGCTTATTAATTGATGGAACACCTCTTGTAGCTTACAGAAGGGTTTTGAGTTATGATGCTTTTATGTCATTCTTTCTCATCCTTTCAAAATCTTATCAAGCTTCTTTTCAATAAACTCCCCTCTGAGATTGCGGACCATGAACCTCGCTGCCTGATGCTTTGCCTTCTTCTTGGTGTTGGCTTTTCCATAAGTCTTGTACTCCCCAAGGTGACATTCCGCTCTGAAAGTCCGACTGTTGGTTTTCTTGCTGTATTCTTCCAAGTACTGTGGGTAGAGAATCATAATGGGGAACAGTGGTTGGTTAACTTGGACATTAAAATAAATTTTATTTCTAGAATGATTTATCATGATTTCTAGCTCAAAATATAATATTGTAAATGAGATTTCAAGAGGATTTCTATCTTTAATATTTTCAGTAGAAGTTATTTTCTATCAATTTAGAGTTATATTTAGAGTAAAGCAAGATAAGGTAAAACAAAATAAGCAATCACAAACCGAGCAAAAATGAGAACAACCTACTGCAACACCCCAAATTAGATACCCTTATAATGTATACAGTGCAACAGGTCTAATTTTTCCTAATTTTAAATTACTATAATATTATTATGTTACGCAGTACCTGTTTGATATTTCAAATATATATTAGCCAAGGGCAACCCCTTATATGCCAAAAATGTCAAGGTCATTAATTCACTAGAAGCTGAGATTCATGTGAAAGCTTGTTTTGTATGGGTCAAAAGTAGGAAATTGCTGGCAAGGCCAACTATAAAATCCAATCAGTGGTGCGTTTATTGACTGCTTCAACTGAATGATCTAGTCATTTAAACACACACTATTTGACTTCATGTAATGAGTGTATGAATGGTGTTGTGAGTATTGCTAAAGGTTTGACACAACTAAATAACTACCGGGAACCAAGACATGGCCAAAATGGGAACTATTTGCTCACGGGGCATCCAGAGAACCTACTTTAAAAAGCTTAAAATTGAGCTATAATGTGTGATAAAATATGAAGATTTCATATTGCATCTTTAGATTTGAGTGTCTTCTTTCATTTTTTTACATTTTATTTGGAAAATAGTCAGAAATTACTCCGCCAGAGTGATTCGCCGAATATTGGCCTGATCCCAGTTTTTTGCCAATTCATACTTGGGAAAGCAGGGCGGTAATGACATTATTACGTTCAGCGTTTCTAAAAGTGAACATTTTCCAGGTAATACTATGCTGAAATTTTGATCATTTGTAAAATACATGTTGTACTTTTACCCCATAATGCCCGTTTACTCATCTAAGAATTCTATATGAGAAAAACAGGCTCAAAAATGACCATTTTATCATATAAAAAGTATAGGAAAGGCATTTAGTTGTGTATAACCTAAACCATTGGGTAACTAATGGTCTTGAAAATATAATAGCTGTTAATTACTAACAGAATACTAGTGCCTTTAAAATTAGTCCACATAAATTAAGAAATATTAATTATAACTGATTCGTTGTTTCATTTCTTGACAAAATGTTGCAGAAGTTATTTATAAACATAGTTTACATAGATTTATGATGAAATTTTGGTGCTTGACCTTGAATTTTCTGTTAAATTAGCAAAAATGTCAAAATGGTTTCCAAGTCAAAACACAATTAAACAGTAATTACGCTGTACTTCAAAAGTATGAAGTATTTCAAAAATCTGTCTAACAGATTTTTTAAACATGTTTTTCTGTATCCCTTAACACCAAAATTAGAAAATTTGATAAAAATCTGAACAAAATATAGGCAATTCAAAAAATGGTGATTTTTGCACATTTTTGGGTAAAAAAGGAGAAGTACACAAATAAATAAAAATACGTCTGACAGAAATTTACACCATGAAGTAACAAACTGTCTGAATGCACAATTTCCAATTTAATGTCAAGATTGTCAAAAATATAGGCATTTATAGATTTTCCTGGTTTTTGTTTAAAATATGCTTATTATATGCAAATGATGATATTCGAAATTAAATTTTTAACATAATTTACATATTCTAAGTGTAAAGTTGAAAATATCATGCAAGAAAAAGAGTTTCATTGAAATACAAATGAGTAGTTTATATTTTTGCATTGAACAATATAGGTTAGGAAAAATAAGGCCTGTTCCACTGTACTGGATTTTGACACCGAACCCCCGTGTTGTAAGACAAACCGTCTATTGGCTATTGTCGCAGCTTGTACATACACCTATGTAGCATAACTGGATTTTGTATATCCAATCGCCTTATCACAGAAAACATTAATAGCAAAGCAATTTTACTTTGCTAATTGTAAATTGATAGAAAATGGCACACTATCTCGTTATAGAAACAAGCTCTAAAACCAGCAAATATTTTGGAACTTTTTGAATAAACTGAAACTATCCCATAAAAAAAATTGCTCTTAAAAATTGAAGATGCTTCATCAACGTATACGCTATTGCATAAAACTTTCAAAATATTTGAAAACTTACATTTTATAAATGTGCATAAATATGAAAATGTTTATGTATGTTTTTTATGTATGTCATATGAATTTAAAGTGTCATTTTTGGATCAGTATTTGCTCTGTAACTCAGTGAAGAAAAATTAAAATTCATATGAAAGTACACATTTCTAGATGCAGGGTGACATAAGGAACCGGATGTGGAACACGATGGTGATTTGCTTGTTTGGGAAAAGTGTCTTGTTTTTTATGAATGGTCAGATAAAAGAAATACTTGAAAACAAACAGAAAGCAAAAAATAAAGGGTTGGTATTTCTATGTTCTTTTGTATAGTAAAAAAAAATTCCAAAACAAGGGGCTGTAGGGTTAAGACAATCAAACAATTTTAGGCCTTGGTAACATCTTACCTCATATTAAACAATCTCATAAACCCATTTACGTATATACAAAAATGACTAAACCAACTTACCGTAAAATGCAGCTTCAAGTTGTGTTTTGCTGCATACATGTGGATGAGTTGGGTAGCCTTGCCATCCACTTCAAGTCTTAGAGCTTCCAGGTCTAAAATAATGCACACAGGAAGATTGGTTATTTCATTTCTTTTCAGTACATGACCATAATATGTGACCATTCATCACAAACCTCCAGGTAAGTTAATTTTTTTCTTTTTGAGCTACAGTAAAAAATACACACATCGTATTCTGACAAAATTTTGATTTTTACAGATTTGAAATATTCATGCCCTCATGACCCCAGGCATTTGGGTAATCTCTTTTACATCCTTTGCGGTCATTTTGATGAAAACATTTGGGGGTACCACTTAAGGTGGGGTTAGGTCGTCAAAGTCTGGGTGTAGGAGGTTGGTGCATTTTGAAAAATATATGCATGCTATGAGGCTGAAACTTGCAGGGCATGTTAAAATTATCATTTTCCTTCTTTATTTGCAAAAAAAAAACCCAAAAAATGACATTCCGTTATTTAGAATTTTAAAGCAAAATTTTGATTATGGTTGCCATTTTTGCAAAAATTCTGATTTTTTGACCTAAAAACCTTCATGACATCATAATTACGTAAAACTTTGGCCGATTTTTGTGATCTTGGTATCGTTGAATAGGGGAGGACCATGCCTATCAATTGATTGCAACACCAAGTTCATAAGGGGTTCCGTTCCAAAAATTTAGGGGGCCCTTGGTTAGACGTGTTACATACAAAAAAAAAGGTTTGGTTAAACAAGGGCAAAATATAAGGTTTCATTTAAACTCCAAAGTATCTGAAAACTAACATTTTATAAATGAAGTTGCATTGAAAATGTGCATAATCAGTTTTAGGTATTCTGACACATCAAGCTTTGAAGAATCGTAATTCCACCTCTGAGTGTCATGGATTCGATAAAACAAAGTGTTATTTTGAAGTTGATGATGTGTTCTCTTTGATTTCAAAATAAAACAAATTACCAGCAGGGGTTGACTACACTGGAGAATTGCGGTGGATGGTCACATACATTTGATGTCTAAATTATCATACATTTATGACACAGTGCTGAATATGTTTAATAGACTAGGTGTATTTCTTGCAGTTCAATTGGCTCTGGTTAAATTAAAATTATTTATCTAGTACTTTTCTCCAACACCTGCCTCAGCGGCAGCTGACAAGCATCATAAAACCAAGAGACAGAGTGGATATGTGGGCGCCAGTCTGAATAAGCTACTAGCCGAGTAACAAAATGTTACTAAATGTGAGTATAACATCATCTCACTTTTTCACTTGGATTTGTCAAAATGAACAAATATTCAACTATAATTCACAACAATCCAGATGAACCTATTCAAAGATAGAATTATATATATCAAAACGCTTCATACAATTAACTAAACTTACCAAGTTTCTGCTCTTCCTCGGATGACTTGTCAACAGACTGAAAGAGAAATTAGAAAAATGGTTAACCCTGTACTGTTATATGAACAATACCACAAGCAGGGATTTGATTGTTAAAATATTGATTATACATGTAGATGAGACTGCAAAAAAATAAAGGGAAGTTGGTGCTCTTCACAATCGTGTTGTTATGCAAGGGACAAAGTTATTGTGTACATCAATCACCATTTTTTTTGTTTGAATCAGCCTCATAATATAGACCATCCACTTGACACAATCAAAACCACTGCACAAAAAGCATGAATTTCAGATCGAATTTAATTGTTTGAACAAAGATATGATTATACCCATGGGGGAGGATAATTGAGTATTCTAACTGGGTAATCACCCGAGTTCCAAAAAAGGTGAAACCTGGACAGGTCTCGAGAATTGCAATATACGGTATCAAAATTGACCTGGTATACTCTGTAAGTTTCACAGTATCGAATTTGGCTTTTAATTCTCTGATAGGGTATCTCACTATTAAGAATGCTTGAATTAATGACAATGTTGCCTTAAATTTTCAATAAAAGTGCTTCAAATACCTAGAAACACTTCCTCAAATTATTTAAATGGTGTGCATCACACTTTACTCCATTTCTTGTAATAATTATTTCATCATATTTGCGTAGGGTCTTATAGAGTATTCATTTAAACAGGTATGGTCCCAGATAGGGTATCCATTCAAACAGATATGCTAGATTTAAGGTCTCAGATAGGATATCATTTCACCCATTTGTGCCAATTTTGGGTCTGAGATAGGGTAACCTTTGTTGGTTACCTGGGCACAAATATCAAAATATAATGATTTGAAATTGTTGCTACCTGTACACAACTGGAATGGATCCCTGGCACAGTAATAGGTTAATAAATGCCCATTTCATGTCGAGGGTGAAATGAGACAAAATCAATGCACACACGGTCAATTTTGATGCGTCCAATTCATGAGGGGCCGAGTGTTTTGGATAGTAATCAATTGTCTCATTTCATTCGCAACATATAAATGGAATGCAAATTTTTTAATCTAATTTATACACAACAGAAAAATATATTGTTGTATACAAAGGCAACCGCCCAGAACCGGCAAATAACCAACAGGTTGGGAAATGAAGCTGGAGTATTGAAGTGACAATTCTAATTGCATGTGCAATAATGTCTAAAGGTATAAGTAATGAATATCAGTGACTGAATACGGTATTGCTTACTTTCAAATGTCATTTTCTTGTCACAAGTTGTGTATAAGTGAAGCGGTGGCTGCACTCAGATTGCCAAGTTTATGCGCATAAATGATTTGAAACGATTATAGACCAACTCATCAATTGTTTGTGTTGAATGCATAGACTGCACTCTATATTGAAAGAGGCACAATTATCATTTCCCAGGACACATAAATGAGACCAATATGCATTTGCCTATAGACGAATCCGACTGTGCATGTTGATTTGTCTCAACCGTATGTGGCGCTGTTGCGTCCGCCATTGAGGGGGGCCATCGGGGGCCAATACCTTATACGTTGTATATGCGTGTCGGTGTTAATTTTCATGGCTGTTCTGGTAGTTTTTGGTTGTATTTTCTAAAATATTAGAGTATTTTCATTCGCATTGAAAACATGATAAAAACAATGCGTTTAGGGAAAAAATAAATGTTTTTTTATGTCGTGATAGGCCCCCGGGATATATAGGACTACTCACGGAAAGAACTTTGAACTGTCATGATAGCGAAAGATGCGCAAATTCTTTGGTGTGAAACGTAAAAACATAAACTATAAAAGTATCAACCCTTTTTATCTTGGCCTTTAATCATTCTAAGGACCTTCTTGAAAAAATGAAATTGCTTAATTTGAACATTAAAAAGTAATTAAAAAGAAGTTGAGCTAAAAACTCTCGTAATCTAAAACAGACAATTTGAAAATAGGAAAAAGCTAGTACAAAAAGGCATCTGCATGATTTTATTTTAACCAAGTCTGCATGTAGTAAAGTGCGTATCTGCTCATTGCTTTGCAAGAGCACTCTTAGAACAGCATTCTGACAACGTACGCCAAATTGCGTATTTTAGAAACCTTGTAATCAGCGGTGTAGCTAGGGGGCAAGTTGCCCTGGGCGCCACCTCTGGGGGGGGGGGCGCCAAATCGCCACTTCATGAAAAAAATTTGGACCAACAACAGGACATACTATTTTTTGCGTGCTCCGCGCGTCCTTAAGATTTCAGTACTTTTTAGCTGCAAAAAAGGCTAATTTTCTGGGAAAAAATTAGGCAAATTTTAGCAGAAATTACCCATTTTAGCCAAAAAAGAGGAGTTTTTCAAAGCTGTTGGAATTTAGGGGGCGTACCTTTTCCCCCCCCACCCCGGGCGGCAGACACACTCGCTACGCCGCTACTTGTAATTCAGCAGAAATTTCATTCAGAACTTATTAAAGTTAAAAAGAGAAGTTCAATTTTAAGATGGACATAGATTTTATCCAGGGTTAGGCCTAGAAGGCTGGCGTCTCAATGCAATGACTATGGTGATAACAGCGCATACAGCCTAAGATGAAGCCACAACAACCCCCCCCCCCCACCCCCTAATGGCGGCGATGTGAGCTTCCCGTTTTATTTTAGGTCAGAGAAGGGGGGAGCAGTCATATGCTGTGCGTATCAAAGAACTTAATCTCATGAATTTAGTTAGCAGGCGTAAATATTTATCCATTTGTTTTGCTTCTAGCTGTCTCCTTAATTCAAATCCTTTCAATTTCACAAATTGGTCCGTCAACAATCGTCATAAACATCAATTGCTATTCAATGACGACATCACTCCCAAAATAGACAGCTACAAATATACTCTTGCCGCTAACCTCCCTCGAATGTGGGCACAACTCCCTGAGTCTGTGAGAGACTGTTTTATCGTACATTCCAAAATGCCAACATTCAAAAATTATCTCAAAAAACATTTTACTGAAATATCTTTTGAAGAGCTGGAGCTAAATTTTATATTTTTTCCTTTCAATGTTTTTATATGTCTATACTGTGCAATATATATGTTTGTCTCAGTGAGTTTGAGGTGCCACACTTCCCAGGTGGAAGCGATTTTTTTTGCTCCTGGCTCCTCCAGGCTAGCTCACTGAGGCAAGATTCTCCTGATGTTTTAAATGATCTTATTGTATCTATTGTATTATGTTTTTAACTGTTTGATGTCATAGCCGATTGTGTAAATAAATAAATAAATAAATAAAATAACTTCAGAACATAGAACATATAAATTATCTTAAAAATATGTATTTGAAACACAGCTATATTTTGGTCATACTGTCCTAGGTAGCAGAAGTCCCTAGCCCTCGACATCATAGAAGGGAAAGCTGTTGGTAAAAGAAACCCTGGAAAATAAATAGCAAAAGAAGTGGTTTGACAACATCAGAGAGTGGACAAGGCCTCAGACAGAAATTGACGTTGGCAAATAAGTTAAACAGCTATATGTTATTAATTTGTTATTACCTTTTTATGATCATCTTTGGTCTTTGGAAAGGACTCTAATGTTTTCCGTAATGTGGCTATACCACTATCATCAGCTGCATTGGTAAGAGTTCTTTGTTCTGTTTTATCTTCTCCTTCTATCATGTGACTAGTCTTGTGATCAGTCATATTGTCAATCACATGATCTATCATGTTATCAGTCACATGATCTATTACAGTATCATTTCCTTCTGTAGCTTCAGTTAAATCATGTCCGGGCTCACTAACATCATCATCGTCAGTAATAAAACTCAAGATGGCGTTAAGCCTATTGGGATTAACAACTTCTGAGTGAAACAGCAATGGAATTCCCCATATATGTCCTGATTCTATTGACGTTTTCACTGAAGATGTAGAAAATTCAGTCCTTGACATTTTATCTAGAGAAATTCTTGCTTTGTCTCTGATGTGATCAATCAGTTTCTGTTTCACATTTTTGCTTGCATTAAGATGCGTTTCAAATGGGTTTTCTATGTACAGACTGAACTGATCAGTGTCTGGGTTTTCAAACCAGTCACCACGCCGTATCGACAAGGCTCGATTTGAAAAGTCAAATGTAGCACAAAAATGGAAGAATTCTTGCAGGAGATTTTCTGGAACAAGAGTAAACAATTTGTTAAACAAAGCATAGAACCTATTAAAGCAACATATTTTTCAACTAATTTAATCACTTTTTGCTTGAATAGTAAAGGCGGCATAGTAAGTCACTTGCATATTTTTGCACACATTAATTTTCGAACATGGTAAATTTTAAATCTTTTTTACGCACATCTAAAAAGGTACATACACATTATTTTTTGTGGTGCAAATTGAAATAGTAATGAAATTGAAGAGGAGGCAACTAATTTATAATTTAAGAACAGCCAATGTCTTTTCCAAATTGGTCCACCATGTTTGGTAAAATATAATCTTGAAAGATACTTTTCTTTGACACTCAGCCTTTATGAAGCAAACTTGATTATTCTATTACAAGGATATTATCAGATTGATATAGAGCCACTGATACAGTGCGGAGATACCAGACTCAGCACAATGATTAATCCAGCATGGAGATCAGTTGGAGGTAGTTGGCTTTTTGCTTAAGGAGTCTGGTCCATGATAGATCTGACAGAAATTTGCTGGTAAAAATTGGTATGAATAATTTTTTATAGATGTAGGACCTATTTTTGAAATAAAAATTGGGGGTCACCGGACTCGTTTTTGCATGCGAGTCAGTTTAAAAAATTTGCGCACAAGTATGTTCTTTTAATTAAAAACATAAAATGTGGGTGGTCACCGACCTATTTTTCACAAAAAATGAGTAAATGTGACATTTTTTGGCTCAAAACATTACACTGCTTATACTGCGCATGCGTGTTGCTGCACTTAAGAGATCAAAACAAGTGTGTATCAGTACGCGTGGACCAGACACCTTAAAGAACATTAAATCTTGCCAAAATGTGTGAATATTGAAAACATGCACTTAATCTCTGCGCTTAGGTTTGCAAACTGTTTGCATATTGTAGTATTTGCATCGTTTTCCTCAACAAATAACAGACTCTGTATGTGTACTCAAAGTGGATCTGAATATCCCCAATTTGAGCTGACAGTGCCATTACACTACAAGGAACTCCAGTATCTCCCCTATGATAAGAACTCACAACTTACTCACTGATGTTATGAACGGCTATCGGTGTTCAGATCAAAACACTTACAAGCATCAATTATTATTTTAATTATTATTATTATTATTATTTCAAAGTATTTATAAAGCGCTCTACAAAGAACACAGCGCTGATTACAAATATACATGAAAAAACAACAGTATGAAAAACAACATTATGCTGAAATGAGGTGAGTTTTAAGTGCACGTCTGAAAGCAGGCATCGAGATACAGACTCTCTCAGATTTATAGAGGGAAGCTTATTCCACAATTTGACAGCAGGAACATGAAAGGATTACAATCACTTTACAGCTATCACTACAGCTAATTATATCATTAGCCTATTAACTTACCTACAGATTGCACATTAGTTGATTTAGGAACTTTACTTAAATCTCCGACAATGGTTGTGTCTATACCATTCACTTTACGCTTATCTTCTCTTCCTATATGGAAAAAAAAAGGGATTTAACATTCAAAATTGAAAATATACAAGTCAAATGGACATTCTTCAAACTTGGTCATTTAGTTCCAGGCTTAATTATGACAGTTTTTGAAAATTCAAAACATGGAAAACTAAAGAATTTCCTATTAAAAGCTCAAGACTGAGAAGGAGTGCATTTCCTCCGGGGGCTCATAACACGAAAATTGCATTAAGGTTGGGTTCACATAAAGTATTCGCTATATGCTCGAAGGGGAGGCACTCATATTTGAAATTGGCAGGGATTATCCTCATCACTAAACATATGAGTGCCTCCCACTGGAGGGTACAGCAAATTTCCCCTATTATACCATATACTTCTATGTGAACCCATACGTCCGTATGCGCAAAGCAGGACTAACTTAATTCCGGACTAAGTGAAATTTGATTTTTTGAAAAATAACATATTTTCTTGGAATCTGTAATAATTTATGTCCTTGCATTAAGATATATGCTGAAATGACTATAATTTGACCATTTCTCTATTTTGGATCAATGGCATTTTTTTGGCAAAAAGAACAAAAAATTGTTTAGTCCACGACTAACTAAGACTAAACCATTTATATGTGTTCTAAAATTAATTGAAATGTTTTAAAACAGACAAATGAATCATATATTAAATGTTTCAGTTTAAATCTTTAGACAAGAACTTAAATTATCGCTAGATTCCCCCAAAAATGTACAATATTCAAAAATTTCAAATTTCACTTAGTCCGGGACTAAGTTAGTCCTGCTTTGTGCATACGGAGTGTCTAAAAACTAGCAAAAATGGAAGAAAATAGATGGGTGAGAGGAAGGCTAGGGTGCATGTTATTTAATTATTTGTTTTCCAAAAAAGTGACCATCAATATCAAACAAGTTGTAAATGCAGGAAACTTCATTTTGCACAGATGAAAATACATGTCGAGGTCGTAATTTGCCAAAAGAGATTTTTTGACAGATTTATAATCCTTGTGCATCTTCAAATCAACAGTTAAGTTTCATCTCAAGAAAATGAAATATGAAATATATCTGTATATTTTGAGGACAATCAACAGTAAAAATATAGGGCCTTTTAACCCTTGAATGCATTTATCTCAGTCACTCCCTGATAACCTTTGACATACCATAACTTGACTTCTGGAAATTGAGTGAAGATCATTGAGGTGTCAATTTAATCCTTATAACATGGTCTTTGCAAATATTTAAAAAAAAAGGAAATGACAAGAGGCTGCATTTACGGCTGATTTGGGATGGACAGTCACAAATGGGTAATTTTGAAATAAGATCCTCTTTGCTAATATAAACTGGAAAATAATTACAGTGCAGAGTATGGAAATCCTGTGAAAAGCCTTCCTTAGATTCAATTTTAACCATTTTTTAACCACGACATCCACAACTCACAACCTGGTGCTCTATAAGATGTGTCATTATTCACAAAAGTGAAATAACTTTATTCCATACTGAGATGGTTTAAACAGACTTTCAGGACTAGGTGAAAATACACATACTTTGAATTTTTGACATGTAACACATGTCCTCATCAGAAGAAATCCTGTGATGTTGTAAGGATTCTTGACCTCCTATGACCTTGGTGGCGCTAATCAGAAGAGACCATTACATAAGGAGAGCAATTCCAACATCACAGGATTTCTTCTGATGAGGACATGTGTTACATGTCGAAAATTCAAGGTATGTGAATTTTCACCTAGTGCTGAAAGTCTGTTTTAACCATCTCAGTATGTTTATCATTCGAACTTTATTCCAGGAATATTTTTTATATTTTTTTCCATTAGTGATGCCATTTGGCATTCACATACAAAGATTAAAGTTATTCAACGGACTAGTTATTAGACTGTGGACTACCTCTATTCCAAGTATGACAAATCCTGGAATAAATTTTGTGAATATGGGCAATCGATTCTAGACCTAAGGCTGCGATCAAATAGAAGTATACGGTATACGACTTTCGCTATACGCTCCGAGTGGAGGCATTCATATGTTTTGTGATAGGATAATCCCTGTCAATTTCAAATATGAGTGCCTGCCCTAGGAGCATATAGTGAATATCCTATACCATACCTCAATGTGATCACAGTGCATCCCTGTTGTCTACTAACCTGCAATACTAGCGAGATAATCTAATGAAGGTACAATGGCAGGTTTTCTTGATTGCAAGAAGAATATGACTAGTAATGTGAGAGGGAAATTAGTAATCCAGTAGCCAGGTGCTGTATGCGTGATCTTATGGACTCTAGCCCAATGTCTGACCATGAAGACTAGCTGTGGGACTCTGATGTCCAGATTGCAATATACATAGAGGAGCTCACTGCTGGTAAGACCCAACCTGGTAAAAAGGAAAAGAAAACAGGAAATAGGTAATCCAGCCTGTAATACCGGCCTGTGGTAATGGCATCTTCAGCAATAGAGCTCAAATTGGGGGTATTCAGGTCCACTCGAGACAAGCTGAATCTTGACCCACTGTAAGCGGGCACTATATATTTGTTATTGTGCTTCTTCCAATTTAGATCTCAGCAGAGATGTGTAATTTAATTTAAGTGCATCAGCACGTATTAAATGCTTTAAGAGATATCATTTACTCAGACGGTGCGCCAAAACAAGACATACTCAGACGGTGCGCCAAAACAAGACATACTCAGACGGTGCGCCAAAACAAGACATACTCAGACGGTGCGCCAAAACAAAACAGACGCAAAAGATCATAGACACGCTAAAGTTGTGACAAGTTCCGACGCAGCTTTGGTGAAAACCCGAATACCCCAAATTTAGCCTCCATGCCGGAATAAAAATGTTGGTGTGCCTGGTATCTCCCCTGTAAATCTATGGTTGGTTTGTTTGTTTGTTTATACAGGTTGGTCCACAGGGGACACATGCATGGGTGTTCAATCCTAGTGTTCATGACTAAGTCATAGAAAGCCAGGCCTATGCAAAGAAAGTCTGAATGGTCCATAAAGGACTAATAACAATCCCATAGGTTGCTAAAGGCCATTCCTAATCCCAACTTATTAGCATATGGTGTATAATGTTACTCCTAGCCCTTACTATGTGTGAAAAGACACTGGAAATTCTAATCTCATGCCCGGATGTTATCATGTATTCTCAAACAAACACAAACATGGACCAATATACATTATACACTTGCAATTTGTATTTGCTTTGAGAAGCAGGAAGAAAAAACAGAAAGGGGAAAAATAATCTAAAACTTAACGTCCAAAGACATTTTGTGCCAGAGTGACATTTGCTCATGACATTCGCTCTGACTTTTTCACTAAAACATAGGGCATATGTCACTCTTATTGTGCAAACATCAAAGCGAAGGTCACTCGCACATTATGCAGTCCTGTGATTATTAAATAAACAAACCCAAGAATATTTAGAGCTACATTCGCTTCCACTCAATCTGAAGAGTAGCAAATATTATGATATATGTTAAGCAAATGTCGCCTATTGGGACAAAGTTGTTTCGTTAGGGTAAGCATATAGAAGTCGGGCAAATGAATGTCTTTTGAAATCAAGCCTAATTAATTGAATAGGAAATGGATTTTACTACACGTTGCAGCCAAAATATACATCATCAGTTTTTCCTCAACATTCTCATTCAGAATTTTCCTCATGATGCAAAAATGTTCTAATGGACATTTTCATTGGAAATGAAATAAAATCTTAACCATGGTGTAAAGTTTTTACCATCATACAAATGTAAACTATTTTTACCTAACTTCACATTTTAAAAGTGCTCACTGATCAATAATAGTATATTGTTTTATTTTCATTGTTACCATAGTGATTTTGTTTTTTTATGGTGAAATAATCAGATAATTGGATTTTCATCTTGGAAAAAAACATGTTCTGCATATTCTCTCATAATTAAAATTTGTACTTGGAATTATGGTTCTCATGATGTAAAATATGTTTCTTATTGTGTGTTGTTTCTGCTGGATGAAAATAGTTCAACACACTTAAGGTCATACTCCACTTTGAATGATCGTTTGTTTAATTCACATAAATGTTGATGTATGTTTTGGTCTCAAGCACATCTTGTATAAGATCAAAATAAATCAAATACTGTAAATAAAATATAGCGACGTTGCATCTGACACCACCAGAGTTTGTCTGATTTTCTGATTTATGATGTGACAGAAAGCGAGAAATCATCCCAATGACCTCATCTTATGCGTGTGACAATTGGTGGCATAGTCCACCCTTTCTGTTCAATGCTGGTTGCTCAACACTTTCCCAAATAGCTTTCCGGACTTTTCTCTCAAAATATCGTTCTTCCTTGTCCAAGATCACTACTTCTTCCAAATTAAAGGAGTGTTTCAAGTCTTTGTAATGATATGAAAACAGTCGCATGTCATGTGATCAAATAACCTGACGAAGTCTGGTGGTCCCAGACACAACATAGCAGTAAGTGCTATATTTTATTACCAGTATTTGATTTATTTTGATCTTATTTGGCGTTTACAGACAGTATTTGAAACTCAACTGGATGACTAATCTTCACCAATTCACATTTTGTATACATTACCTATTATCTGCCGTCATGTCACATGACAAGCCTGTTGTCATATGTTGAAATTTAACAAGTGGACAATGGGCATGGAGGATATCGAAGACGCCATAGCAATGAGGTATATTTCGTCTGAGATACGAGGATAGAGTTTGCAAGGTGATTTGAGTTCCGGCACGTTCTGATGACATTGCTTTCTGACTGTAGCTTAAGTCAAATGAGTTGCTTCTCCTCTGAAAATAACAAGATGTTTGAGAAACAAGATTTGGAGAACATCACCATTATATGTAACATAATATTACCAGCAGAATTAACAGTTCCAGGGCTACAATTTAGATGCGAGTCTGAGAACCCACTCTTGCGAAGCTTCAGGACAAAAGCACAAGATTCCAGTTGAATTCTTGTAGAATACTTCACACATATACAGGATATATGAGAGTCCAAAGATTGTCGCAAAATCTATAAGGGGAGAATAAAATCAATATACTCTTGTAACCAGTGTGAAATTGGCACAAAAGGTTTTTCAAAAGGTGTGAGAAAGATGTTTTTTCTCAATAACCCATAGAGGAAACACTGCTTGTAACACTTTTCAAACTTTTACTCCTGTAAGCAAGATCAATTTTCAGTTCAAAACAATTAACCAACGCCTAAAAACAGAATTTACAAGAAATATTCAACTGGGGCATATGACCACTTCACAGTTCAGAGCTGCTGCAGTGCAACTCTGCATAATTGCCCAACGGATTTCAATCAAACTTTTCACAACATAGGCCTCAGGTTAGCGATACACCAACTGGTTGAAAAAATGTTTGATCAAATTTGAATTTGGTCAGGAAAATCAAATGAATCATTTTTTTCACAACATAGGCCTAAGTTTAGCGATGCACCAACTGGTTGTGAAATGTTTGATTGAATTTGAATTTGGGCAGGAAAATCAAATTCAAATTTCAATCAAACCTTTTTAAACATACATTTTTAGGCCTAAGGTTAGCGATACACTAACTGGTTGTGAAATGTTTGATCGAATTTGAATTTGGTCAGGAAAATCAAATTCAACCAATTTTTTCCACAACATTTGCGTAAGGTTAGCGATACACCAACTGGTTGTGAAAAGTGTGAATTTGGTCACAAAAATCAAATTCAATCAAACTTTTTCCAACATAGACCTAAAGTTAGAGATACACCAACTGGTTGTGGAAAGTGTGATCAAATTTAAATTTGGTCAGGAAAATCGAATTCAATCAATTTTTTCACAACATTCGCCTAAGGTTAGCGATACACCAACTGGCTGTGAAAAATGTGATTGAATTTGAATTTGGTCAGGAAAATCAAATTAAATTGAACTTTTCACAACATGTGAATTTTTTCATTACATTTGTTTAAGGTTAGCAATACACCAACTGGTTGTGAAAAGTGTGACTGAATTTGAATTTGTTCAGGAAAATCAAATTATTCAAGAGATACACCAATCTTATCTCAAAGGTTTTCAAACACTCTGTGAAACCAAACCAGCTTAACTTAATTCTAACATTCTCAAAAATCACCTACCTTCCTGACAGGTACAATTCCTCTAGGCAGCCCGCGGTCTACATACATATCTACATCACAGTTTCTCTTGCCAAAGCCATTAACTGATGACCCGAATGGGTAGATGTGGCATTCAGGAAGCAGGTTTTGGAAGGCATTCTCTAGAAGCATACACAGGAGGAATCGGAGCCTGATCTCTGGCTCTTGTAGCCTTTGGTTTTCATGGAAGATTTGCAACTGTTCAGATATCTGTGATTAAATATATGAAATAAAGAACAATATCAAAAATTTGATGACTCTACAAAATCATTTTACAGAACTGTCTAGCCCTCACTCATCAGAAACGTAGTTTAGTTACCTATGGTTGATCACTTTATCATTTCAATGATTACAACATTTCTTTGATTTTAATGAAACAAGAACGGTTCTGTTTCAGATGTTTTCATATATTATATTTATTGGTTAAATAATCAAAATAGGAAAAGATTAAAGTTTACTGGGATGGTATGATTATGAGTACTTCAGGGTCCGAATTACATCGAAGCCATTGCCTTGGTGCCCCCACCCATGGCCTTGGTGACCTAGAAAAGTTTTGCTATTCTTTAACATGTAATGACCTTGGTGCCCTAAGCTGTCTTTTTAAAATGGCTTTGAAATGGGTGCCCTTCAAAATTTGTAATTTGAAAGCCTTGGAGTACAAGTTTTTTGCTAAATATTTTGGTCTTACAACCAAAGCCTGTTTTTATAGCTTTGCAAAAACTACACATGGCTAGATGGAAACATTTAGAGACTACAAGATGTTAGCTGGTTTTGTCGACAAATAAGATTTCATGACGACATGTAGAAATATGCTTCATGACAACAAAAATGTCAACGAAAATAGCGACAGAAGGCATGTTGACAGAAACCTTATAAAATGCACACAAAAAATTGGCTACATTTTCATGTCATGAAATTAATGTGCTTTGCTGCATTTCAAAGCCATTAATCATTTCAGTTCGGCGGAACTCACAATTCGGTTACGTATCTGAATTTAGATACTCTGTATAAAAATTCTCCGAATTTGGATTAAAAACAGCTGAAACGGGATATCAGCTGAAATTAATATTCAGCTTTGCCATGCACCATACCGGTATGTATAAAAGTCAATAACATTATCATCATTTGTCATCTAAACGAAAAGAAAGTTTTGGCCAAATTATTTTGCCTTCTGTGATAAGGAGCTATCAGGACATGCTTCGAAGCTGGCCCGCTGGAATTGCACAGATGGAAATGACATTCCCACAGATATATTTATCATAAATGCAAAAAAGATGTTCTACATGTACTTGCCAGCTTGCGCTATCGATTTGTTTCCTGCGCCACGACAGGCGTACTCAGAATTCGGATACCCCTCCATATCCTAATTCTGATAAGGGTATTACAATTTGGATACAAAATGTACGTGGGTATCCAAATTCAGATACATATAGGAATTGTGAGTTTCGCCGAACTGATATACTATTAAACCAGAATACAATTCAAAAATAAAAGTATACTCTAACTTACACTGTCAGCTTGATTTAATCTCTCCCCCAATTCTGTATCAGACACAGCCTTATTCATCTCTGGCCAGCTAGTGTTATGAATATTACTGTTGACATTGCTAAGGTCCTTTGTTGTGAGTTTTAAATAATGCCTATCCTGTGCCTTCTTGTTGAGCTTGAGTAGTGAATTTTCTTCCCTGAATTCTATCAGTGCATAGTTTGAGTTACCCTGTAATTGAAAGAAAAAAGGGTAAATGTTAAAATTATTTAATATTGTTAGGATAAAAAACAAGTTCTGGTTACATATTGTGGGCCTAGACCCCATTTCAATCACAATTTCTAGTTCGCAAGCCCTATGTTAGAGGGGAGGGGTTCAGGTCACAAGCCTCTTTTTTGAAATTTGGTTCCGATGACCACCATTTCAATCAAAATTTTGGAAATTTTAGCTTCCAGAGTTCGAATAGACCACCAAAAATAAGTTCTCAAGGGTCATTTTTGGTCATTTAATTCAGTTCTCTAGACCAGAGTCAATCAGGGACGCACTTCCCTTCCAAAACCAAAGTTTAGTGTCCCCACCCTGGGCATGAATGCCAAAGGCTGCTGACTGCATTCTAAAAATCATAAGAACACAATCCTTCAAGACTTGGTGGTAGTTTCAACACTGTAAAGTAAAAAGCACTCGTTTTGGAACTGGCACTCGTTTTGGTACTCATTTTACCACTTGTTTTAGTACTTGTTTTGGAAATCGAGTGCTAAAACAAGTGGTTTTTGAGTTTTAAAACGTGTGCCAGTTCCAAAACGAGTGCTTTTTACTTTACAGTGCAAGATAAATGATTTATTTCAAACATCTTTAAAGTCATGTGGGGTACAAGATGAATGTTTTAGTTGGTGTAGCAGGCCAATCAACAATGGGGGAATGGCTAGGGAGGTCAGAACTGACTTGTTTTGGTTGTGTATAAGCAGGTGGCCTACACTAGTGGCAACCCTACAGGCAAGTCTGAACAAAAGAGCTTTGAGTCATCAGATTACAAGTAAGTTTAAATTTATTTCAGGTGGAATGAAATCCACTTGTTTCAGGTCTTTTACTAACATGTCATAGGCTGTGCATGTACGGTATCTCAAATACAAATTTAAAACTTATACAAACATTATACTCTATAAACCTTAAAGTATGCAACAAGTAATCATACTCTGTTACGAGATCCATAGCATATCCATTGTATTCTATTATATAACTCATCCATAGATTCTAGTCATTTGATTGGTAAGATTGTAACACATGACCATTTGTCATTTTTACTATCACTATCATCCATTTGATAGTCTTTACTATCACTGTCATCCATTTGATAGTATATG
>JXSR01S004941.1:69967-85061 GCA_000969725.1 Ophiothrix spiculata
ATTTCCAACGATCGAAGCGTGGAAATCAAATCTTTGGTCAAGCGTGCAGGTTGAATGGCCATTAATTGATCGCGGCTATATGATATTCGTTGATCACACGGCCTTGGTTCAGCTTGTTGTACTGGCATGTATAATGGCGTATGCAATAAAGGTATGCATCGCAAAGAAAATAACATTGCCAGAACCAAGAGATGATATCGTGCCACAGCCAAAAAAGATGACCAGGAGATGGAGAACGCCATTGCAAACCATATATCAAAAATTCACAGAGTAACACAAAATACAAACACTAAAATTAGACGTAAACAGGCGGAGCATCTGACCACTCAAACCTCGCGGCAAGCGACCCAATGAACCAAAAAAAAGGACTATGATTGTCACAATTTAACAGTTATAATTATTAATTCCTTTCTTGTGACATTGGCAAACTAGATTTTTATTAGTATTTTATTTTTGTCAACATCTGCTATTGCTTTGATTTTACTATGACAAAGATAAAACTGTAAGATGCCAGTCTCACCCATATACATAAATTCAGGTCAATTGGGGATTTTGTAATATTTGAATCCTTTCGCATAAAATTACAAGACTAAAATAGGTAATGTATTTATACAAAGGCCTTTACTGTTATCAGTGGCGTTCCAGGGAGTGGCTTTGGGAGCTGAAGCCCCCGCAGAGTTGCAAAAATCTTGTAGAATCAGCCTAATTTTGGCAAGTTTTGACACCAAGCCCCCTTAAGCCCCCGCAAGGAAAAATCTTGGACACGCCAGTGGTTATACCCAACTTTGGAGTTTCAAACAAATAAATTAAAAAAGGAAAAAATACTGTAAAAAAGTATTTAGTTATGAAACAGAATTTCAATATTTTGTTTGCATAACATATTTTGCAAGAAAACTAATCTAGCTATTTTTTTTTAAATCAAAATTATTTTCTTGAGCAAAATGGTTGGAGAAAAAATCTGTCAAATCGGCTACTTTCAGCTACAAATTGTTACAAAATCTTGAAATTTGTGCAAAAATGGCAAATATTTACAGAATATTGACATAATATCTGAAAATCACGCGATGCACACAAACTTTTTTGATTTTTCACATTTAAATTATCAAAACAAATTGAAAATTTCAATTTTCTTTCCTTTTCTTTCTTCTTCTTCTTTTTTTTTTTGATCTGTGATAAAGAGGCAACCTTGCCCAATCATGATACCACTCGTCCAGTTCAATTACTGATTTTCTGAAAGTACATCTCCTTTATCGTTGAGTTTGTTCATACCAGCGTACGATTTACTAACATTTAGCGATGGTCGCTAACCCCGTTTTGATCACTAAACAAATGATTGCTAAATTGTTGAAAATACCCGCTATTTAGCGATCATTTTTGGAGTTAGCGATCAAGGTGGGGTTAGCGCCCATCACTAAATGTTAGTGAAATGGGACCGTGATATGGTTCAAAATACTTTGACAATGCTTCAGTCATAGAATATGATGCTTTTTCAAACTGTGAGAGAATATATATTAATATAAAGGATTTGTTACATGGCAAATAGCTGAATTGAACGATTGGATGTGGTATTGTTTCAAATACTTCTGGACATGAAAATTCTAGATTGCGTAATATGATTTCTTGTGCAACTTGGATTGGTACACCACATTTTTGTATCTGAGAAAATTGCTAAACATTTTTTTATACAATTTTGTATGATCCTAGATGATATTTTTTGGTATGTTTTTATCTAACTTGGTTTTGAAAGTGTTTGATCAAACAGACAAAAAATCCAAAGCAGTGATTTTTACCACTTTTTGGCAGTTTTTTTATACTAAATAATCGCAAATGTTATAGCCTCTCTAACTATCAAATTGAAGGTATATGTTACAGGATTTTTGGCATTTTTTCTAGACTTGTGCAGAAAGCAGAAAGGCAGTAACAGAAAACAAAACTATAACACGCTTTATTTTTGGTGAATTTCTGGAAATATGGAATTTTACTCAAATATTTGATAGTGTTATGTATTATTTGTCAAATTATAATGTGCTCTGGTCCAGTTCAGGGAAATCCCATGGAATCATGGTGCCTTATGAGATAATAATTGAGAGTGGCGCCTGCATGTCTATAAACCCAGACAAAACTTGAATCCCAACCAGCAATACTTAAGGAATCAGTTGACATGTGCATGTCTGGTGTTATTCATAGCTTGTATAACATTGTACAAGAAACCTACTTTTCCCCCTTTTTTAATAAACAAATTTAAATACATAATGAGTCTATAATGCATTGAAAGTCTGATTGCTTGTTGCATACTTGCAAGGTTTATAGAGTATAGTGACTGGTGTCTGAGTCAGTCCTACATTGAATCATAATCTTGTAGAACTTTGATATTCACCTAAATGTTATCTAAACAGGGGAAATGATTAATCACCTGTAACAAATTGATATTTCTCTGGGAGTGTCATGAAACAATTTTATTCAGGCTGTCTAAAAACAGTATGAAAATTATGTCTTGTCAATACATGCAATACAAAATCTCTGTTTAAGGAAACTAGTAATTGTAGCGTACCAGTAGTTTGTTATAGACAAATTCAAAGCAATTCTGTTGAAAAATGTGTAAACTCAATTCAAGTCCGAGCTACTTTAAAGCAAAATATTTGTGAAAGAAACAGTGTTTTCAATGACACAGACTAACAATGGTTGGAAAAAAACATATTTTATTGAATTAAAAAAAGTTAACACTTTTGAACATGGTTATTCAGATGCCATGGGCTTATTATTTTAGATAACATAATATACATTGTCATGTATTACATTCTGATAAAGTTAAGAATATTAAATTAAAAAGGGGCTCTTAAATTTGTTGATTTATGTATGAATTTACATAACATTAAAGCAAAATTTTTGTCAAATGATTTACGGTAATCAAGAAAAATATGTTTCAGCAGCAGGTCACATTTTAAAATTGCGAAGATTCTTTCTAGTTTTGATTACTGTAAACGCCAATATTTTCGCACACAGTAATTTTAGCACACTGCTAATTGTAATTATTTCATTCGTTATAAGTTTTGTGCTCAAAATTTTTTTTATGTGCATCAGTATATATAAAACTATTTTTGCAGTATATTTATTTTTGTGCTAGACGAGTTGAGCGCAAAAAGCATAATCGTCATGTGAGTGCAAGAAAGTCGTATCTGCAATGGCTGCCATAAGTTTAGTTTATACTTTGTCACAAGAATGTGAAAAATCCTTCAAAATTTCCCTGTCTTAAGTCAGTGGTTCTTGAAATGGTTCTTCAGGTGATGGTGGTTCTTCAAGTGACATCGTTTCAAGAACCACTGACCCAAGACTGGAGATAATGGAGATTATAAAATGTGCAATCCCAATTTATGACAAATAACAGCTGTTGCAGATACGACTTTCTTGCACTCACATGACGAAATATAGTGCAAAAAAACCACCTATACAGTAAGTGTATTTACCTTATTGCCTGGAAAATAACACAACATTTTGTCAAGAAATAATTCAGAAGTTGGAAAGACCAGAACCTTTCATTTTTAGATTTTACTTGATTGTAGCATTATTGTATCCATTTATGCTGGTAGAAATTGTACACCTTCACATTTGATAGTGTTTTCCCTCTTCCATTCTGCTCTATACCCAAGAAAGTACCAAGCATTTGGACTTAGGCCTAAAAAAATTGTTTGATTGAAGAAACCCGACCGACCCTATTTTTACCATTGACCCTAAATATTTTTATTTTTTTAGCATGGTAAAAAAAAACCAAATCCCAAATTTGATGGGAATCAATTGATATGACTTACAGGACATTCAAAATGACAAATAAAAGATATGTTACAGAAAAAGAGTAGATGTTTTTGTATTATGTGTCGTATATTTTATGTTCTTGTAGTATGTGAAACATAGAGTTTAAAATCGGACCTACCTACCCTATTTTTTTTTCTATGTTACGCCAATCAAACAAAATTATTTTTTTAAGCCTTATCGAAAGCTATCTCAACATTCACCCATTGATTACCGAGATTGATTATTACACATCAGATAGATAGATCTTAATTCTAATATTTATTTGATCTTGACCAATGTTGTTTAAATTATATACTTTTGCAAATAAAGTAAAGCACGGTTAAAAGATTAAACTTTCCTTTGAAGAGATACAGGAAATGAAATACAGCTAGACATAAATGTATGTGTACAACCAGGGTAGCGTGGCCGAGCGGTTAGAGCACGGGTCTCGTATTACAGAGGGTACGATGGTTTTCGTCTCCTTGTTTCCTTGTGCAAGAAACTGTACTTGCTCCATGGTACAGAAGTCATGTTAAGCCATTGGTCCCCTGTACGAATAGACTCCTTCCTCGGGTATGCATGCATGTCATGCCAGTACAGTGTATATTGATTGATTGATTGATTGATTGATTGATTGAATGAATGTAATCATTATCATTATCAACTTGAATTGTTTTTGAAGGGTAATGTACTTAATTTGTTTTTGCAGAAAGCACACAAGGATATTGCATAATCGTAAAGTTCTGTTTTTACAGTCATTAAAAGCACATTTGATTTGTCTATCGCCACAGACTCATTCTCCACTGCTAACTCAATGTTACTGCCACATATCATGGGTCAAATACATAGTTAGAAATATCATGCTTGTGGCATATATTGTCTTTTTAATAAATAGTCATCCCATGTCATGATCTTGCATCCAGTCACCTCATAGGTGCACTACACTAAAAAAAACTAGCGCTCGCAATCCGGCATTTCTAAAATCGGCAAAATTTACTACCCTCTCCTAAATGAGGACCTCAAAACGTATGGAAGGGCAATATGTTTGGTCAATATTTTGTTCTAATTATAGAGTTAGGTTTATTTAAAGATGCTCTGATGCCATTTTTGATCTCTAGATTACTTTGGTAAAATTTAAAGGGTTTCCCTTAATTTGTGTCTGATTTTTGTTTCGGCTGTCAGTGATAAGGAGCGTTATTACTTAAGCGTCCAGTATCTTGAAAATTTATCATCATTTTGTGTTAATAGAAGAGATCATAATCAATTGAGAAAAGGCAGTGATGAAGCAACCAGTTGCTTTATTATTGAGTTTTCGGGTTAGGAAGCCATTTTGTACAGTAAGTCAATGTAAGCTATTCGTGGGGTGGCGCTTCATAGACCAACATGTGTAATTGTGGTTGGTCAGAAGTTTGAAGATACTCACAATTGTCAAGGCACTGATTTCAAGGCATCATGTTAGACCATATAATAACACTAACAGAATGTATACATGAACCTAGACAAAGGGCATTATAGGTAGTCATGACACAGGCCAAATCAAATGGCAAAGGAGGCCATGACATGACCAAGCCAAATAGCATAGAGGGACATCACAAAGGCCAAGTCAAAGGGCAATATAGGTAGCCATGACACAGGCCAAATCAAATGGCAAAGGAGGCCATGACATAGACCAAGTCAAATGGCATAGAAGGACATTACCAAGGCCAAGTCAAAGTTCATTTTTGGCCATGTCCTTGGTGACCTTTCAAGGGCAAAGGTCATATTTGACAGTGCTGTTTTCCTCTATGTTGTCACTGTTGTGCTAAGAGTTTTGATAGTGTTGATTTGTTGTCATTCATCCACTTTATAAAGTCAAAGGGCATTATAGGCCATGTCCTTGGTGACCTTTCAAGGGCAAAGGTCATATTGGTGACCTTTCAAGGGCAAAGGTCATATTTGACAGTGCTATTTTCCTCTATGCCATCACTGTTGTGCTAAGAGTTTTGATAGTGTTGATTTGTTGTCATTTATCCACTTGATATTCCATCTGGCTCTCTGAATAGCTGTGTTGACTCGTGTCAGTAATGGGGAAGGTTGAGGTAGAGAATTGAAGAGTTGCTGTAACTGTGTGAGGAAAAAACAGGAGAGAGTAATTTTAGGAAGGTCATCTAACTAAGAAGTTGCACATGCTTTACTCTAAAGCAATTATAGCCAGGATTGTTTCAGGGGTGCAGGACTCAAACTTTAAAAAAAAATCCCCAATTATAAAAAAACAAACCACAACCCCATAATAAAACAAGAACTTTAATTTCTGTGTAAATATTAGTTCTTCTCACTGAATTAATTTCCATAGACCTACTTCTGAATAAGTGCAATCCCCCGTCAGAGATCCCATGTGAATTCAGGAAGAAATTCATAAACTTAATGTTTGATTTATAATAACTTAATGATCAAAACAAGGATCAAAATAAAAAATATTGTAAGCCAGATGGTGTTTTAAATACTTCCCATAATTCCATTCAAAATTTGAAATCAATAGCTGAAAAAAACCCACAGTGAGAGCAATTTCCCATTGACATTACACAGTGAAATGCATATTTTCAACCTAGCACAGCTTGTCTATTAGGTAAGCAACCATTTGATTAAGATTACCTTGAGAAAGGTCATACTACTAGCTTTACGAATATTTAAACAAATATCTAGTCCTTAAAGTTTTGACACCCATAATACAGTTTAATTTAGTGTGAAATTTTTATCTTTGCCATATAATACACAGCAGAGGTAATTTGACCTTGCTTAACATTCCATTAGTTCATTCATACCCACTGAGCTGTTACTATGTATTGTGGGAAGGTCTTAAATCATCTTCTGATTGTAAGCTTACCTCATTCACTTCAGCATAATTAGAGGTAGAATCAAATATAACATCTAATAGGTCTGGAAAGGTGTGTGTCGCTGCAAATCTGGATGAAATTAATACATTTAAAACTATTTTGCAAGTCTACCCGTAAAACACCCTTCAGTTTTATTGCTTATCATGTTATTTAATTTCTTTATGCTTCTTTTCTATTTATTTTTTGGTATGGATACTTCTAAGCTATTTTAAAGTCAGCTTTCAGTTTTATTGGTGATCCTTTTATTTATTTGGTTTTAGTTGTTGAGTAAAAAATATTTTGGGGACGGGTTGGCGCATCGTTTCTGCTTTCACCGCTGCGGCCCGGGTTCGATTCCCGGTCGGAGCTAGGTTGTACTTGAATTTGGTTGTTGATCCATACTCGTCCTTGCAGGTTTTCTCAGAGCACTTCGGTTTCCTTCTGCATCTAAAATCAAAAATTCTTTCCAATATTCTGTCTTTCACACCACGGAGGCATCCCTTGAATGTAATGCATTTGCACTATTTGGATTAGCCTGGCTTTCAGCCGAATGTTATAAATAAATAAAAATAATAAATAAATAAAATAAATTTGGCTTATAATTAGATCATCATCTGCCTCATTTCTGACTTGATATCTCCTATTTAAAGCATATCCTTACCTTTTGTATATAGCTGGCCAATTTTCTTTGAAAAACTCCATCGCAATAAGCCTTCCATAGTCACTCTGTACAATTTGCATAAAACTTTTAGCACCTTGCGCTCTAGTTAATGTCGTATCATTCAAGCATCGATTGAGATATCTAAAAATTAAAAATTTGATAAAGCATTAGTTTTGATCCAAGCATGACGATTAATTAGAATTTGTCAAGTTTTTTTTTTATTTAGAATAGTTTCTACTATGTAAAAGCCAGTTTTTGACTTTAGACAAAATGCAGGGCTGTGGACATATAAGCACTTACCTCATATGGTTGGTGATTCTGACATCCATCTGGGTAAGCAAACATAGGAGTTAGTAACCTGCCGGACTGGCCAGTTAATTTTTGTTAAGTGTATGTTGAGAATTACCATCACTAATAAATGTCTTGTTGGGCAGACCTGAAACTTTGAAAGGCTACTTTCCCGATTCCCAATCGCATGGCTATAGCACAAAAAGTCATCATCTTGATCAGGGATTACTATAAAAGCACAACATTCAAATGTGGCAGATTTGAAATCCGCAGGGTATGGGTTCCAGGGGCCCGCTTTATTACGATCATTTGTTGCTAGAATAATTTATAGCACCACAGATATTTTATTGCTTTCTTATGCCCACTAAATATATTATGATTTTTACCATCTGTTCTTCTGATGTGCCACTCAAGATCTACCACAATGCCACATTTGGCGCATGCCACCATTTGAGGAACACTGATCTAGATTATTGTCTGGAGTGTTTGTGGACATGCTAGATTACGTTACCTTCTTACTACCCATGCCTCCTGTGTTGCAGCTAACCCATACAGCAATGCTTCTCTGTAGTCTTGTTTCGCAGTATATTTAATTTCTTCCCATGCCTTATCCCAGTCTGCAACTGTGCCTTCGCCAATGCCTGCGTAGAAGACTGCTTTCTGTTGATCTGATTGGATGCTGAAACATAGAAGCGTCACTTTCATTACTAAACGTTTTCCGGTTCTGCCTAGGTTAGTTTCTCTCAGCAAATATTGAAAATACAAAAATGTAATAGTTTCACACTTTTCATTCCATTGTAATTTTGAGGAATCTCACCGGGGGTGAGGGGGGTGGCAGTCAAGTGTAATGTTGTAAGCATACGTGACCAAGAAATAGGTGAATTAGGGTTGTTTTTGAGGATTAACCCTTTGAACCCTGGCCATTTTATGTGCATCTGTACCGCTAACCCGGGCCAACTCGAAAGTTAGAAAACACAATATAACGCCTAATCTTACTTTTATATTAAATTTTCTTGCTTTACCTTTTCATTTTACACTAGTCTGAATGTTCCAATAACCATTATTAACAAAACAAATTACTATTTATGTCGACCAACATATTCGACATTTACGTTGTTGTCTATGGGCGAAGCCATATTTGTTGAAAAATTTATCAATTTACGAAAATGTGAAGATATTCAGCTCTGTCGAGTAAATAAGAGCAGAATGACCGATCAACCATGTGCTCAAAGTTTGATTTATGTCTTCCGATATAAATAAGACCATTGGAAATTTTAACTACCCATGCCTGTCGACAGACACATTAAGTTTCTGACACGTGACCTTGAAGCCGGTAAACCGGCTCGTCGGGTATACGGTACATGTACACGTGAGCCGGTATACCGGCTTGTCGGGTTCAAGGGGTTAAAGGGCAACACCATTTATAGAGTATCAAAAACATGGTACTCATTCAAACCTTAGTGTGAAAAACGGTATTAGTAAAATCCCCAATTAGGGCGTGAATTGAGGAAAAAATAAATCCATAGGGGTGTTTTGAAAAACTAGTCACATGCCTGCTTACAACATTAAACTTGATGGCCCTACTTGGGGGGGGGGGGATCTCCAAGACATTGATTCACCTTCATTTCTCTCAGTTTCATTATCCATAACAGAACCAAGAGAATACATTCCTGTTGGGGTAATTATTTGTGAGCAGGTTTCATCAGATATTGTTTGTCAGCAGCATTATTTTTGTCTTTCCATTAACCTTTCCTGAACATTTTCCTTAATTTTCCTTGTCTCCACGAGTCAAAATACACATTCCTTACAACAGAAGGTTTTGTAAAATTGATCTAAATGGAAAGGAGTTGATATTAAGCATGTGGTAATAAAAGTTAAAGAAACATACCTTTTACATTATTAAATATCTGATGCATTCTTTTTGTAAGTATTGAATCATCTTGTTTTATGATATGCAACTAAACACCAAGAACTAATTTATGTATGAGCAGCATTTTGAGTCATGTTTTTTACCACATCATTAACACTTAAGTGACCAGGGTTCCTAGGGACCCTACAACAGGTTTTCGTGCATAGCGCGAAAAATTCATTTCGCCACTCCATGTAATTGTAAGTATTTTGATGCACCAAAATTTGATTGAACTGAATCATCTTGTTTTATGATATGCAACTAAACACCATGCAAGAACTAATTCATGTATGAGCGTTTTTTTTCCCTGTATTTTGGTCCTTTTACATGCTTTATCATTGACCAGACTTTCAACATAAAATTCATACTGGAAGGGTGTTTTCTTGGGCACCAACCGGTAGGAAATACCTTTGTCACTTAAGTGTTAAAAATCACCTGTTAGGGTTATCCTTCCAATTTGTAAATAGTATATTAGCATATGCAATGATATCTGGTGAGCTGGCCGCATTTCTGACAACAGTTTCTAGGAGAAGCATTCTAAGATATCGATCTTGAAACGTGTCTCTTGGTTTAGGTGACCAGCCCATGTAGTCTACTCCGACTCTCACTCGATCCACTATGAAACGCTGAAAATAAAATAAATAATTGGTATTGTAATTTAGTCTGTTAATGAGGTACTAGCTTGTTTTAATAAGGAATCTTTTTTTTTCATGTTCATTCAGTATGTATTTAAGGCAGTTCAGTCACCTTTAAAATATCTTAAAATCTTGACAATTCAAAAATTGAGTCCGACTGACTGAACTGGCTACTTTCTTTTCTGTTAGTGCTAATAATATTGATAGCTAATTTTGATCATTAAAATATATGTCATTAAATACACATGACCTTATATCATGTGTATGAGGCTGCACCCCTGCACTACAGTTCTCTTCTTCTTGCTGTGAACCACTGATTAGGCCATGGAGATTACTATCAAAGTGCCAAATATCTAATGATACATGTAGTCTTTCAATTTTGTTCTCCATGGGTTATTGTTCACTTCAGCATTTTATATAAACAAATTATCTGACAATCTATTTGTTTTTCATATGTCATACCGGCATGTATAATTATAACACAAAGGCAGGAAGTGTTACTCCAAATAACCTAGGACCACATCCAAAACAATATCATTTGATGGCTATTAAAACAATCAAATTTGTGAAACAGGAACAGGTCGTTCCTGTTTTGTTTCACAAATTTGATTTGTCAATAGGTACTGATATAACAATGTACCAATAGGTAATGACAACCGGTTAACCCTGGACAAAATTGAGTACAAAAATAGTACAACATTCCTAAGGTGCACATTTGGAACACAATTATAGTACAGTTTTAGTACAAATATAGTATATACAAATTTGTGTACTATAAATGTACTCAAATTGTACTTAAATGATGTTCCAAATGTGCACCTTAGAAATGTTGTACTATTTTTGTACTCGATTTTGTCCAGGGAAATCAGTTAAGGTCGCGGACCAAGTATACTTTTGATCCCATCCAACATTTTACATAATGACAAATCAAATAGGTAATTTAGGGTTAAAGTTTAGGGGTAGGTATGTGTAGGGGATAGGATTAGGGTTTAGGGTAAGGGTACAGTTTTTGAAGTATACTTTTTATGACATTAATGAAATAAAATTGACGGAACAAGCTGCAATTTGAAATCTTATTTCTTTAATGTCACTATACAGCTACTGGAATGAAGTGGATGCAGCGTTTACTGTATTGAATCATCCAATAATGTGACACTAATTTTTGAATCAAAATTTAATTTGAAATGTTGGGTCTTCTGACTCAAGGTACCATGTTTTTGTATTTTCGTATACTGTTTATACTTGTCAAGGCGCATAACAGGAGCTACTTGTTAGTTGTCAACAGCCCGGTTTTAGCTAGATTTTCCAGGCATGAAGCTGGAGTTTGCCATCACTGGCTGATTTAGCAAGATTTTCTGTCATTTCTTCCTGGTCAAAGGGGACAGTCTGCCCCCTTGACCCCCGCCTGTTACGCTACTGCATTTGTCCAATTCAACTATTCAGATCGAGTTATTCCATATTATATCATGATTACAGTGATTTGAGCCGTGCAATAGTTTGTACTATTGCACGGCATGAAATAAACCTGTGTGATATCATGATATAAAGCAAATATTGAATGCCTATGCTCGTGCAATAGTACAAAATATATCATTCGGTCAAATTTGGACTGATCCATTCCACTCGGCTACGCCTGGTGAAATAGAAAAGTCCAAATTTGACCTCATGATATATTTTGTACTATTGCACTCTCAGGCATTAAATATTTGTATACCAGCGTACTTTTTAGGCAATTCTAGGTAGTCTCCAGGAGTATCCAGCAAATCCAGCATCAGTCATGTTCTGGGAGACCTCCACGAGGTCTCCTGGATTTTTCACATACAAATTAGGTATCCTGAGGCCTGTTTCTTAAAGATTTGAATCAAACGTAAATTAACATTGTATCAACATATTTTACGCTGTTGATATTTTATGCTTGATAAATCAAACGTACTCTTGATTCAAATCTTAATGAAATGAGCTTCAGAAGACCTCCTGGAAAGGTCTCCTGAAAGTTGTTATATTTTGCTGTGAGTTTGGAAGTTAAGATATTATTCAGAGCGTTTCAATTTGTCAGATGATAATTTGTTGAACTGAATGAGTGAATACTGGTACATTGCTGTGTATATTATCTACTTGAAATGTATTCTAGGAAGCCAATTTTTGCCCGGGCGGGGGGGGGGGCACTCAAGTATAATGCTGCAGGCATAGCGTGACCAAGAAAAAGGTGAATTAGGGTTGTTTTTGAGGACAAAAGGTTGTATTAGGTGACACCTTTTAGGGTATTAAAAACAACGGTAACGGTAAATTCCCGATTTAGGGTATGAATGGGGGAAAAAGGGTATACTTTGGCTTCAGAAACAATCACCCTTTAGGGGTGTTTTGAAAAACGGTGGTCACACCATGCCTGCAACATTATACTTGAGAGTGCCCCCCCCCCCTGGGAATTTTTGTAACAAAGCAAATCAAACACCCATGTGTACACTAACCTGAAAAGCCCCTAGAAGGGCTGTGTCTTGTAGTCTATCTCGAATGAAATTCATAGCTCTAATGCCTGCACTCCAAGGAAGATAACTGCGTTCCTTATCCAATAACCTTAAGTACCGCAATAATGTCTCCATTTCTATTCTGCCAGTCCTGAAAAATATCAGTGGAAAATAATGATTAAGCTTTTTTACTAGTTCTTAAGATTTTACAAGTACTGCTTAAGATATTAATGAATTACTAGATCACAGTATCTTTTCATTTGGTTTTGCAGTGAAGAATATGTTCAGGGGCAAAACATGATGTGCCATACATCGACTTTGAACAATTTGAAGACATAATATTATATATATGTTTTTCTTTAAAAGAAAGTACAAGCCCGTGGTCAATGTGAAACTGTGTTTAATGCATGGACAATGAATGAATAAACTGAATAAACAATGTCTTTACTATGGATTAGCAAAAGAGAATCCAAATGTTCAGTATAGTATGAGGAAAATATATTCAGATGTGAAACAAAATTTGACTTAAACCAGGTCTAAATTTAAACTTGGTCTAACTCTTAAACCTCTTTTGTAATACTTACTGTGCAAGTGCAAAAGAACTGTCAATAAACATTGCTCTGGATTCTGGGCCAAGTGCCTGCAATGAGTAAGAAACATGTTATTCATGGTTAATTTTTTTGAAGTTTTTGCTATTATACTCTATAATAATCCTGCAACTTTAAACTCGATGAGTGCTTGATCAAATCAAAATCAAAATCAAATCACTTTATTCATGATTGATGATTATTACTATATATGTCATAGACTGTCTTAGATTTTTATCTCATATATGACAGTATGACCCATTCCAACATGTAAAATATGAAGAATATAATATGTAATATAAACTCAATTTTGAACTGAAACTTTTTGAAACTCCTTTCAAATAATTAAACTTTGCAACTAATAGTTTAAACCTAGCACACATTTTTTAAATAGTTCATTGAATAATGTTCAGAAGACCCATGTACAGTGAAACCTCGTTAACACAAACTTGGTTAACACAAAAACCCTGATAACACAAAATGGTTGTGTGGTCCCAAGTATTGACTTTCTATGTGAATTCAGTTGGATAACACAAAATCCTGATAACTCAAACTAAAATCTTTGGCCCCAGTGATTTTGTGTTAATGAGGTTCCACTGTAATAGGTACCGTATTCATAAAGCACATTAAGCCTATGGGTAATTCCTGTACTTATTTGAAACACTTAGCCCTTTGAACTATGACCATTCCACATGTATCTGTACGGCTGACCCAGGCTAACTCGAAAGTTAAAAAACACAATTACCCCTAAACTTTCTTGATTTTGATATTTCCCTTGCTTTACTCTTTCATTTTACAGTAGTCTGAACTGTTTAAAATAACCAGCCTTCACCAAAGAATACGATTTATGTCGACTAATATATATTTGACATTAATGGTGTAGTCCATGGGAAAAGCCACATTTGTTGAAAATTGTGACCAAATTTACAAAAATATGAGGAATTTTTCACCTCTGTCAAGTAAATAAGAGCAAAATGACCCATCACCCATGGGTTCAAAGCTTAATTAATATTTTCCTATTAAAATAAGATCATTGAAAATTGTAACTTGCCCATGCCTATTGACAGACACAAAGTACACTTGAAAACAAGTTTTAGATAGTCATATTCCTTCATTTTACTCAAAACCGTTTCTGATCAAAATCTTATAGTATAAAAGTGAATTAAATTTACACACTTTTAAGTGGTTTAATTTTAAAATAGGACTTAAAAGACCTATTTTAAAATTAAACCACTTTTAGTGTTTCCCAAGGTTGAGTGCAAGAGATACCCTTGGGTGAAGTGTGCTTTATGAATACAATCTCAGTTTCTGAAAAGATTGTTACTTTCAGAGAATTTATTTCTGTGGAGATTCAATATTAAATCCAAAAAATATGATCCACGTACTTACATGTCTGTCTCGACTTATGAGAACGTAAACCGATTCCCAGTCATTCAGTGGCAAGTTGACTCGGTAGAAATATTCAAAGTCCACATTACCAATTATCCAACGGAATGTCTGACTGCTGGGAAAATTGAAACGAACTGAAAAATAATATATAAGCATTTAAAAGAGTAATTTTGTATATATGAAGTTGTTTTTTCTTAAAAATGTATTTCGTTTTTTCCCCATGCATGATAGTCGTAAGCAACTTGTATTATGCTCTATTTCAAATACTTGTGTTATTTTAAGGGCTTCTCTGCACTTAATGCTTTGGCAAAAAAAATGTTTGTTTGTCCATAACAGCTCCTGAAAAGTTAGGGTCGGAGGTAGTTTTGGGTTGGTTTTTTTTTGTAATAAATGTACAATAAACTCAACTTAAAGAATGGAAAAGTTTAGCTAGAATTAAACTTAATTTACAGCAATATACTGCTGATTCTTAAGAGGTCTTCTTTATTGGTAAATACAGTTCATGTCAATCCATATCAT
>JXSR01S004942.1:7301-21486 GCA_000969725.1 Ophiothrix spiculata
GAGACTTGGTTGGTGTGCCATAAATTATCAGAAAAACATTCGTTTAATTCATCTGCAGGCGTGTCGGAATCATGGGTAAGAACTTATGATGCGAAGTTTATTTCAAATATTTTGATCTTCGAAATACCAGTACCTAAATTTACACATCACATACATGAATTATATTGCACATTATGTACAGAAAAAAGGAGATATATATATGAAAATTAAATATGGACATTTAAGTCTCTCATGTATACAATTTTCTCATTGTTGATTATATTATTTTTAATTTATAGGCCCGTATTCACTAAAGGGGAATAACTTTATTCCAGGAATAACTTTTATTTCTTCCCATTGGTCACGCCATATTGTATTCACAAACGGAGAATAAAGTTATTCCATGAGCTAGTTATTCCAGGCTGTATAACATCAAACTTAGATTAGGGCTCTGAACTATCTCTATTTCAAGAACAACAAATCCAGGAATTAAGTTATTCCTGGAATAACTCTTGTGAATATGGGCCATAAAGGTTAAATAATGTAAATATGTTTGCATCTTGTGGTACATAATTCTCCTGTTATCTGGAAAAAAACAGTACGGCTGTTTTGTTTCAGGATTAAGCTACTGAATATGACAAGTATTTGATTTTGGCTTTTAAGATGAAGATAATAAAAGCCTTTTCACTGCAATTGTTTTACAAATGTATTACATTCTGGTACAAAAGACAACGACTTGACACTTTTTTGCATGATTTTCAAAAAGTAAAAATAGCTGTACCAGGTTTCCAGATTATAGGAGATATGTAAAAAATAAAGGTGATGTTGGTTTGGGCAAAAATCTATGATTTTGGCCAAAAATTATTTGGTTTTTTTTACATATTGAAACAAATATCCAAAGATGCTTTTTCAACTTGTTTTTCTTACACATATCTCATTTTTTAAATATTGTAAAATAAGGGGTCAAAAATATCAAATATTCCAACAAATCTTAATTTAAACAAATTTTTGAGCCTTGGCAATTATTTCATAGATATAAATCAACAATTTAACTGAGTAACAAAAACTTTTCCAAAAATGATGGGTTGACACTAGGCTTTTGACTTTAAGGTCCGTATGCACAAAACAAAACAATTTTTGAGCTTAATTGATGTGCAGCTGCAGTGGATATAGGAATATCACTGAAAACAACCAAATATACCACCTGATATATTATTAAATTTGAAAATGGTCAATGCCTCGTAAGTGTAAATTTGAAGATGGCAATCTACAGTGGAACCTCGTTAACACAAAATCACTGGGGCCAAAGAATTTAGTTTGAGTTATCAGGATTTTGTGTTATCCAACTGATTTTACATAGGAAATCAATACATGGAATCCAACAAACATTGTGTTATCAGGGTTTTTGTGTTAACAGATTTTGTGTTAACGAGGTTCCACTGTATATATGTGATGGCTCACATCGAAAGGGGGGACTTTATCAATTTTGATATTATCAAGACAATATCATTTCCTCTGTTACAGCATTTTCTAAGCTATTTTTCTATTTATTAGTCCATTCAGTCTTTTTACAATTTTACAAAGTTGGTCAAATATATAGCGGAGACTTGTATAAAAATATTTTGACTACTTCCCTGCAAATGTACGTGTTAACACTCAAGTACAGCTGCGTGGGTATGCGTATTGTGTTACGCCTCTACGATTTACGCACACATGGGAAGTTTTAAACATGCACTTCTGCATGTACTGCCACATGGCTCATGGCAAAATATTGAATATGCTGACTTTTAAATTTATTTGCAAGTTAAATTGTAACCTTATTTGAGGTGTAGTAAAATGAATACAACATGGTTTATTTTAGAGATGTATTGCTCATTGTGGACACCCTGTCCCAGCATTTTACAAAACAAAATTCCTTGATTTTTCCATGGCTTTAAATCTCAAAATTCCATTATAATCATTATTACGAAAAAACCACAAAAACAGGTTACTTTTCAAATCTTACGATTATGTATACGAACCTGAAGTACAGACACCTGACACAACAGGGAAAATAAGTCTGACTACTTCTGATTTTGAGGCATTTTTATCAAATTCCCTGACTGGAAAAAAGTAAAATAATATTCCTAATTTCCCTGATGGGCTGGAACCCAGGATGATCAAGGGAGGAAGTCTTAGGAGCAGTATTTTGCAATACTTCCTCTCAAACACTGTTGTATTCGCATAATACTTTCAATATTGGAAATCAAATTAATAAGGGACAATATCATACTCATTAAGCATAATGACCACATCATCAACTGAGCTTAAATTGGTGTATATTCTGGTCCGGCTAAATTCAGTTCCAGGTGTAAAGATTCAGTTGTTCATAGAGATTGTGCAAATAATACAGTGGAACCTCTTTAACATGAAATCTGTTTGTCCAAAAACCCTGTTAACACAAACTGACTTTCAAGTCCCTGGCATTGAACTTGTATGTAGTAAGTGATGGATAACACGAAATCCTGATAACAAAAACTAAAATGTGTAATCCCACAGATTTTGTGTTAAAGAGGTTCTACTGTACTTTACACAAATGATCATCAAATTGCACATAAATATGAGTGTTTGTTTTAAACATTTCCAAATCTACTAGCATACCTGTCAACATTTCCAAATTCTGATGCGGGAGACTAAAATTTTTGAGTAACGTATACGGACAACTTACATACGAGGCCCAAAGGGTACACCCAATTTTTTTTATGTAACTTTTGAAGACTGACAAGCAAAAAGGAAAAAAAAAGGCTCACAAGCGCACAGACTCCTCATTTAACGACCTCATTTTCAATTTTTCAAGAAAATTTAGAGTGTATACGGTCTGTAATACATGCTACCAGGACACCATGGTAGATTTTTTTCTCAAATCGGGAGGTAGCTGGAGATTTTTATTTCAAAAGCGGGAGAAATAGCTAGAAATGGCTTCCTGATCGGGAGATCGGGAGGACTACCTAAAAGGGGGAGACTCCCGCCTAAATCGGGAGACTTGACAGGTATGTACAAGATCTGATGCATACACGTTCCCAAAACCGCTATTTTGGTCTCCATGCCAGAAGAACAGTGAGTCTGATATCTATTTGTGATGTTTTCTTTGCGGATGCTCATAAGCACTCGCCAGATATTAATCGCAAACAAAATCATCGCAAATGGTTTGCGATGATCGAAGTGAAATCAGTTTAATCCATGGCAAATTTGCGATGAAGTTTGGCATTTGCGATGGATTAAGACGTTATTGAAATAGGCCCCAGGAGCTGATCATCTATGTTGATGTTTTGAATGGTGCAGCCAGGAGCTGATCATCTATGTTGATGTTTTGAATGGTGCAGCCAGGAGCTGATCATCTATGTTGATGTTTTGAATGGTGCAGCCAGGAGCTGATCATCTTTGTTGATGTTTTGAATGGTGTAGCCAGGAGCTGATCATCTATGTTGATGTTTTGAATGGTGCAGCCAGGAGCTGATCATCTATGTTGATGTTTTGAATGGTGCTGCCAGGAGCTGATCATCTACGTTGATGTTTTGAATGGTGCAGCCAGGAGCTGATCATCTACGTTGATGTTTTGAATGGTGCAGCCAGGAGCTGACCATCTATGTTGATGTTTTGAATGGTGCAGCCAGGAGCTGATCATCTATGTTGATGTTTTGAATGGTGCAGCCAGGAGCTGACCATCTATGTTGATGTTTTGAATGGTGCAGCCATTTCTTCTAATACAGTCATGAGTTTTGCTTCCTCATCTGCTTTTGTTCTTGTCCATGCTAGCGCTAAATGTGTTGCCTGAGGGGAACGATCTGAAATGACATCAAATAATGTGATGAAAAAACAAGTTAGGCATAGCAAATCTCAGCCTAATGACTTTAAAATCAAATCATTTGTTTAAAGGTGTAGATTCCGATCACTTTCTCATGCCCCAGGGCTCAACCGGAAGTAGTACATTTTTTGCTGTTAAATTAAAGCCTATATTTTTCTGATTAAATCCAAAATTTCACTCCAAAATTCTTAAATGGTTTTGGAGATATGGCATAAAACATAGAATTAATCGGTATACCGATTTTTCATTTCTTATGCATTTACATAACAGCGTCATCCCAAGAGTTGCATTATCTCTTTTGTCTCTGAAGAGTGAAAAAGAAGAAATTTAAGGTTTAGACTTCTCAAAATGCATTCTAGTGGCCAATGTCAATTAGTCAAAAGTAAATTATACACATGCCCAAATACATGTAGGAGCCTACACCTTTAAAGCAATACTATAAAGTGTTTTGAATGAAGCACCCCCTGTCACCCATGACTTTGGGTTATTTAGCTTATAGGGTTTGTTTTGGTAGATACCAATACCCTCCAAATGATTTGGCTTAAATATGCTTAAGGCCATTTGTTGAATTAAATTCAGGATCCCAAATTTAATTCCATTGTATTAGTATAGGCAAGCATGCATGTGCTTTTTATCCATTTTTGGTGGCAGAAGATTTTTTTTGACAAAATACACTTGGAAATGCTTTTAGATAGTCACATTCCTTCATTTTATGCTGTTTTTACTATAAACCATTTTTGATCAAAATCTTATAGTATTGCTTTAAGTAAAAAGATAGACTTGGTGACTCAAGTAACTTCCAGAGGGCACAGCTTAGGCAATACTTTGTTTATGGCTGATGGTCTGACTGGTCAAAATTCAATATCTACTTTTTTCTGTTTAATTAAAGAACCATCACAAACATGCATTTTTGTATTATTAAATCAAGAGCCATATTGGTTTTACAAAGAAAAATGTGTCTCAAATTGACCAGAAATGTACAAGATATTTATATTGTGGTAATTAAACTACATTTTCCAGTAATTCAAATCCATTTCGATAATACCCCTTGCAAGGATATATAACATAGTTTGGATGAATTTTAAACATTAATAATTGAGAAAAATATAAGCTTCTGTGGTATAAGCATTAAGGGAAAGTAAACATGTTGAATCATGTACATTTAATGTATTCATCTGACACAGACAAAGCAGGAGAAGTAGGTTAGCATAGCGGATCTTCCATTGCTTTGCACCAATGCAAATTTTATATTAGTTTCGAATCCTGGCGCTGTATATGCATTTGGTTTTCAGTCCATGCTCACTTAAGCCATTTCCACTCATTTTTTCAATGATATAGAACCAAGGTCTTTGTACTTTTGGTGCGTCAGCCAAAGTGTTGGGCAAGTGCATAGCTATAGTGGGTGCATGGGTGCAACGGCACCCCCAATATTTAGTTTGTTGGTCAGACAACTTTATAGCAACCGTCCTCAAATTTGTCTTTATCAGTAAAATTACTTTGTCTTGAACCCCAATATGAAAACTCTGGCTATGCAACTATATTTGCTCCTCCTTTGTTTTTCATTGAGTAGATAGTTTCTTACTTATTCTACAGTAGTTTGATTTTTCGGGTGACACAAACCAACATGAGGGATATAACTACCAAGTCCAGTGATCTAGAAAGCCACTTTACTACCTACCCCGACAAAGAGGGACGATCAGTCTGCTATGTGATCAGTCTGCTATGTAGAACTCGGGCTTTCTAGTAAGTGGTATGATGTGACTAGTGGATTTATATTGTGGATAGTAACACAGAAACAATTAAGGTCTTAGGATCGGACTATTCTGCAGGTGTGGAAAATCAATCTACCCCTTTCACTTACCGAGATAAAACAGACCACTAGGTTTATTAACAGTCGCTTCTGACACTACAGCCATACAATAGTATCAGCTCCTTCTTCTGGGGTCCTTAATTTGTTTTTCATTGAGTTGTAGGACTCTGGCATAGATGTTTGTACTGTGGGTGTGTCAACCAAGCATAGGTGCTAAACTTACCAAGATAAAACAGACCACTGGGTTTGTTAACAGCCGCTTCTGACACAGCCAGCCATACAATAATATCAGCTCCTTCTTCTGGGGTCCTTAATTTGTTTTTCATTGAGGTTTAGAACCCTGGTATAGATATTTGTACTGCGGGTATGTCAGCCAAGCATAGGTGCTTAACTTACCAAGATAAAACAGACCACTAGGTTTATTAACAGCCGCTTCTGACACAGCCAGCCATACAATAGTATCAGCTCCTTCTTCTGGGGTCCGCAATTTGTTTTTCATTGAGTTGTAGAACCCTGGCATGGATGTTTGTACTGCGGGCGTGTCAGCCCAGCCGGGGTGCATCACTGAGAAATGGATACCTGGGAACTTCTTGGCCCATTGTTCTGTCATGATCACCTGTTGTCTCTGTAGCAAACATACAAACAAACAAATTTGTTATGAATAATGGTAAAACACATACAAGCAAGGCATATACAAAATCTCACCGTTTCATCTTTATATTCTTGAGTATTAAAATCAGGGTCTAAAACCCGAATAGTTTAAGATATAGATTGGACACAGTGACAGGGATGTTCCTCATCAAGATAAAAAGTAGCGGCCATCAGAGTAAATTGTGCGTACAAAAATAAGAGGTCATGCGGTACACAGCAGGTTTAAAATGGGGTTTGAAGATTTAAACATGGTTGTCATTGAGGTAACAATCTTGTTTTCAAACTGATATTGGTTCTTTTAAGTTTAATTGCTATGAAATTATTAATTTGTTTAAAATGCATGCATAGCCCCCAAAAATTAGGAATATTAGTGTTAAATTTCCCTTAAAAACATCAAATTGGAGAAAGAAATTGGCAGGAGGGAATTGGAAAAAAATGTATTTCGGCACATTAAAAGGGGGTCATTGGGTCTTTGCTTTGTTTGTATTGGCTGGGGCTTACCCTCACTGAAAAATTAGTCTGAAACTTCTCCCTTATCAAACCGCAAACTATGACTGGTCAAAACTGACCATATTTACTCATGCAAACAATCAATATCAGCTTCAAACTTGCAAAATCATTTGAAATGTCTCCCTTATCTAAAGGCAAACATAAAATGGTCAAGAGTGTGCATATTTATTCATGAAAAGATATACTGGTTCAAACAAGAACATACACTGGTCAGTTTTATGTCACATGGATAACATCATGACAAAGTTAATGTGGCCAATTATGATTTGGCAATACAAACAAATTATTTATCTAGTTTTGATATCCCTACATCGTCTCTCTAAATGCCCACAGGCAAAGGCAAAAAAAAAAAAAAGAGGAAAAATCAAAATTTGTGGACATTTTGACAAAAATACCACGGGGGCACTCAACTTTGAAAGTGGTAGGTATGTCAGGCGCGAAGCGCCAAAATTGGGGTCAGGTGAACTGATTTTTTGTAAAAAAATTGACCTTTTGAAACTGATTTTTGGGGGTCTAGTGAACTGAAATTTTGGCCAAAAATAGCCTTCTGAGCTGAAAATTTTTGCATTTTCTGATCAATATTTGCAATTTGATCTAAAATGTGTGTATTTTTCTTCAAAAAAGGGGATCTAAAGAACTGAATCATGTTGAAAATGGGGATCTAGTGATAGGCCTGGCGGCCTGAAAAAGGGGGTCTTGACCACCGGACATATGTATTCTGCTCACAAGTGTGAGTGCCCCCCCCCCCCCCCCGGGAAGAATACCTGAAACTTTTCTACATGTATATATAACATCTTCATAAAGAATAATCTTCATTAATGATTTCTTTTTTATGATGTGCAATTATCTTCCCATTTAATCAGCATTGATTTGTAGACATAAAACAATCCTAACCAAAGTGTTTTGTTTACAAAAGTGATTCATCATTTTAAATTCAAGATGGTCAGTCAATATGAAGTTCACTGCACTGGGCTTATCAAGGAGGGTCTAAAACAAATATGTGTATGCCCACGTGACTGTAAGATCCTATCTATCCAAGGTCTAATCACATTTCAAAGCATGTTCTAAAATTTGTTTAACTTTTAACTCGTGAAAATCAGGTACATTATCTGTATTCACAGTACCATCACAACTTGATTTGGAGACTTCAGAATGATATCGGTGCATCATATCCATACAAGCTGATTAAACAACACGTTGATGTTTTGGAATCCAATTATCTACCTAGTGGACTTCTGCATGGACTAAAGACAATAGAACTTCAAAGTGGCAGAAATTCATCAACTTTGTGACAATCAGATTTTTTTTCAAATTTCAAGCTGGATTGAACAATAAAGTGGGTGATTGAATAACAATTCAGATGTGCCTGCCAAATTTTATATTACACAGACTGATTATAATTTTATCATCAGAATCACTTTTACAGTGTAACCATCAGAGCCATACACTTGAGTATGAAATAGATTAAAATATTTGTCGAGTACCATTACAATTTTGGAGTTGGACCTACCTGCAACTTGACTTGAACTTTGCATTTTGCTTAACTGAACTGTCTGATGCTTATAACCTCTATACACCCCCTACATCTACAATAATGCACTTTTGATTCAAAGCAATATTTAACTTTTGCCAGCTTATAAAGATTTACACATTTTAGTTCTTCATTTTACATACAAACTTCAACAGCATCAGTAGTTATTTGTTATAATTTAAAATGGGCTTGCAACATATTTTGCTCCTCGCATCCTGGATAACACTAATCAACAGTCACGCCATATACAAGTATGATCTTACCAGGAATGATATCATGAATGAACCATCACAAATTGAGACGTACACTTGCCCGGACAATTGGGCTCTTTTCAAACCGACAAACCAATGTTATCATTTCTTTAACACACCTAAGAACTGGACGGAAGCGAGGCATTCATCATGTCAAAAAGTGGGTGGAGAACTCGTAAGCATCACCAATCAAGAAGAGAACAATTTTGTGACGCAACTGACCAATGCCAACGAAGCTTGGACGGGTTTGAATGATCCGAGTAAAAATAACAAGTGGGAATGGAGCGATGGGAATCCGTTGAATTTTACAAAATGGGCTCCTGGGGAGCCAGATAAACCTTTTCCTCAACCATGCGGAGCGATCAACTTTGGGAATACAGATGGCCAATGGGTTTCGTATCAGTGTGAGGAAATGATGAACTATGTATGTAAGAAAAACGCAGCATATGAATTTTATCAAAATGAGCTGTCAAATCAAACGTCAAATTTCTTATCGTGGGCTAGAGTGACTGTTGATTTCATTTTCAAAAGCTTCTTACAGCTTCCGTACTTGTGACTAGAAATGATCATTAAGGTAATAGGTTATGTTGATATTCTTGTGTAAAAACAATAGAAACATCAGTATTCCTTCTAACGCGCCATTGGCGCAGGAGCCAGTAACATTAGCGCAACAGTCTTCATCTTATTTGATCTTCCTTTTAGCTAAAAAAGTGACCTTTAGTTAACATTGCATGTGTAGAACCATGCAATTTTTGCACAATTGATTTTATTTACAATTTACAAAATTGACCATAATTTTTGTATCGGTTGTCGCACATCTGTTATTTTTTCTGGAAATGGAATATTGGTGTCATGAACAATTTTGTATAAGGGGGTACATCGCTTTCAGGCTTTTGCCTTTTGTTGTATCTCCTCCATCTTTTTGTTATTGCCACTTGTACTTTATACGTTTTTTAATATGATGGAAAATAAATACTATGAACTATGAACTATGTTATGGAAAGAAAATGGTCTATATTTGACTTATAATAAAAAACAAATTTACAGAATGTATTACACTTTTTGAAATGGATGCACATTATAACTGTTAAGTTCTTTTTGATACACCCTGTAGTTTTGACTTTAGTCTGTAAGGCAACATTGATAAAAAAAACTCGTCTGTTTTATTACAAGTCCAACTGACCTTAACTCTTTCACTCCGGAATAAAATTTTCACCATCTGTCCTATTTCGTCGGAAAGCCGCTCTGAGCAGTTCACAGAGACCTAACTTTATGATAACATATGATAATTTTAGTGCATCAGGGTTGTTTTCTTTGCTAATAAAAATGATGGTCCTGGATAGCTTTTTTTTTTTCAACTGCTTCCTGGCGGTAAAAATAACAAGTGGGAATGGAGTGATGGAAATCCGTTGAATTTTACAAAATGGGCTCCTGGGGAGCCAGATCCCAGGAGCCAGATAAACCTTTTCCTCAACCATGTGGAGCGATCAACTTTGGGAATACAGATGGACAGTGGGTTTCGTATCAGTGTGAGGAAATGATGAACTATGTATGTAAGAAGAACGCAACAAGTAAATATGAATTTCATCAAAATGAGCTGTCAAATCAAACATCAAATTTCTTAACATGGGCTAGAGTGACTGTTGATTTCATTTTTAAAAGCTTCTTACAGCTTACGTACTTGTGACTAGAAATTATAATTAATGTAATAGGTTATATTGTTGATATTCATGTGTAAACACTGATAGTACTGTTGCTATGTGCACATCAGTGTTCCTGCTAAGCCCATATGGCGCAGAAACCAGTAAAATTGGTGCAACAGGCTTCTGAAAATGTGTGAAAAAAGATTCTTTTCCTTAATGACAGTAGTTATTTCTCACAGCAAATAAATTGATCACTTATGTGAGCTTTCGTCATGCACCCGCTATGACTTTTTCAAACTGACAGTCTTTTCCTTGCTTTATTTGGCCAATTTTCAGTCACAGCTCATGATTATGGAGTAAGCACCTCTTCAACTTTTTCAAAATTGTTCTAATTGGCACAAGCTCAAAACCTTATCAGGAACACCAAGATGCACATCATACAGTGAATAGCAGTGATGTGATTGCTGACAAACTGATCACATTTTGACTTCAAATGCTTGGAACTCTAGATCTGCAAGATCAATCAATGGACAAACTTGTAGTTTTGACTTTTGTCTGTAAGGCGGCGAAAAAAAACCCCACCCTGTTTTACGGGTCCGACCAGCCGACCATAAATTTGCATTTCAATTTGTTTTGCCAAAAATCAAGTAAAATCAGCCAGGTTTTTTTTGTTGGTCAAAATTTAACAATTTTGGTTATAAAATTTCTTTGTAAAGGTTTTTCAGTTTTTATCCCAATTTTTTCAGATTTTGGGGTTATCTTAGGCAAAAAAAGCAACAAATTTGACCGACCAACCCTACTTGACTGATTAATTGATTGATTGATATGCATCAATCGATGCCCATCAACACGGTCTTTACACGTACGCGCGCTATGCACAAAGAATAGGGTGTGTACAAGACTGTGCGTCGATGGGTGTTGTGCAATGCATATTGACAGACTCTGAATAAACCTTAAGAGGGTTGGGTTAGGGAGGGAGGACATGTTGAATTGAGTGAGGTGGAGAGAGGGAGTGAGGGCGGTTGCCGTGAGTGTGAGGTGAATCTGCATGGCCACACCTGTGATGGGGATAAAACTGGATTTAAACTCTTGGCTTACTAATACAAGAAAAAGAGGGGAGCGTGGCCGAGCGGTTAGAGCACGGTTCTCGGAATGCAGAGATCGTGGGTTCGAGCCCCGGGTCGGGCGGTTTTCGTCTCCTTGTTTCCTTGAGCAAGAAACTTTACTCTACTTGCTCCGTGGTCGGACAGTCACGTAAAGCCGTGGGTCCCCTGTACGAATAGACTCCTTCATGGGGTATGCATGTTATCATGCAAGTACTTGTATCATTGATTGATTGATTGATTGATCTTACATGGGTCACATGTAGACCTATACATGTATAAGACCTTGATGCTAAAAGTAACAAACTTATCTGATAAACCCATCATGCTGATGGTCTTCTCAAATACACATGCTTACTGTATCAACAAAGTCTGAAGTATATTTGCACATGTTTCAAATTTCACATTGTTTCAAATGTGCAGCCTTGGAATTTATCACTCAACATCTGAAATACGTACTAGTTATAAGGAAGCCAGGGACATTGTAAGTTCAAAGGAATTGATACAAACTAGATGAATTAAGCTAGATCAAGAGTATTAAACAGGTCCAGACAACTTTATTCCGGGGATAAAAATGTGTCTATAAAAGTGCTTAAAATACCTAGAAACACTTTATAAAACTGTTCAAATAGTGAACAGTTAGGTTTTATAATTACCTATGATTTCTTGTAATAATTATTTCTTCACATTTGCGTACAGTCTTATAGATAGGGTATTTATTTGAATAAGTATGATTCCGGGTAGGGTATCCATTGGAACAGATATGGTAGATTTATGGTCTCAGATAGGGTATCATTGTGCAAAGTACATTGATACAATGCAATAACATGTCCTTGGTCAAATTTCCAAGGTCATTTAAAGATAATTTGATAAATATTATGATAAATTTCAGACATAACATCCTTCATATAAGTTACCTACTTTTGTTCATATGTTAATAGAGGCATAATTTTAATCCTTATAACATCTTTATAACATGGGTCTTTGTAAATATTAAAAAAAAGAAGAAGGCATTTACAGTTGGTTCGGGATGGACAGTCTCAAATTATGTGTGACCTTCATAAATTACACTTACAGGAAGTTTTTCTTCTGTTATTTCAATAATAGCTACGTTCAAAGTTCAAAATCATGTACACAGTGATTACTATTATCACGTGCGAGTCCATTTGATGACAATTACAGAAAAATGTTTCGGGCATTTAAAGTACACAAAGTTGGTGAAACTATTTGACTAATCATTTCAAATAGCAATTACTCAAGTCTGGGATATAACAGCTAGCAACAAAATTGGATAGCTGGTCTTTATTATCCAATGAATCAGTGCTTGAGAGATAAAGAGAGTCTAATTCAGTTGTATCTTCAGCAAATCTGGTGAACATTTGTTTCATACATATTGTGCTAATAAATAGCAAAATATAAATTAAATCTGGTCAACTGGACTTACGTTTTTGATAGCAACAGTATCACTCCTCATCCAAGGAGCATCAACAGGCTGTGTGATCTTCTGTCGGCTTATTGATCCGTGACGGTGTAGAATAGTCACGTGAGAGACGTAAAGGAATATTGTGCTAACTTAACCAAACCAATATTCAAGACACCTAGTTATTCTGACCTATTGGAAAACTGCAAATGTATTGATCGATGAATAAACTTCTCTAACAGACTATATATACAACGCAAATATTGCTGACAATTCTTACAACAGAAAGACCTTTTGGAACGCAAAGGAATCTACTCAATAATGGCAACTCTTCAAAATATCATCAGAGGAGCAATCGTATATTTTTTAACAACTCTAAACATAATACAGCACAACTGTCCAGTCGACTGGAAGCATTTCCACAAAACGAACCAATGTTATCGATTTTTTAACGACACGCCGCAAAATTGGGACCAAAGTCAACGTGAAATTTGTCAGCACTATAATGGTAACCTTGTCAGCATAGAATCGCAAGAAGAGAACTTGTTTGTCGTGCATTTAGTCGATGGAATGGAATCATGGATCGGGTTGAACGATTTAGCTGCAAAAGACGACTGGGTTTGGAGCGACGGAAGCGATACCAATTATACCAATTGGGCCGAGGGCCAACCGTATAGTCAATATGATCAAGATTGTGCAGTCATGAATTTTGGAACCAGGATGGGGAGGTGGTCGTCATACCCATGTGAGGAACCGATATACTTTGTTTGTGAAGCCCCAGTAACTTATAGCTACAAAATTGACTTGCCAGATGTGTTTTGTTAACTGGAATGGTCATCATCGATCAAGATATAAGCACTGAGCACAAAACATGGCCCCAATTACGTAACATGTAACGTAATATGCGGACAAAAATGAGGTCACATAATGAAGAATGCTGCACACTTTGTACCAGATTAAGCGTAACACACATCAAGGACGATGTCAGGATTTATCGATATTTGAGCAGGATTATTCTTTGTGTTTCCTCGTTAATTGGAGCCACTGATCATGTGATCAGTGAAGAAATGTTAACCAGCGACTATTGAGAAATAGTAATCAAATGAGCTATGAAGTATATGGGGATATAGTGTCAGGGGCCTGATATAAGTCTGTGCTTTGTTAGACATCATGGTTTCTAAACTTAGAAAGTACTCGACTCTGATAAAAAGCTTATTACAAAACATGAAACGGACAACAACAGACACTTCTATCCATCCATTCAAGAAACAACAATTGAGTTTACCTAAAATTTACTGTTTGTAGCATGTGATATGTTTACAAAAGCTACGGTCACAATAGTCATACGACCAACTTACGAGTAATGTTTAGTCCGTTTAAAAGGGCCACGAGCAGTGAGTAAAGCGAGCAGCGAGGGCGTCGCGTGGTCCTATTAGATGGACT
>JXSR01S004942.1:28639-45362 GCA_000969725.1 Ophiothrix spiculata
TAGTAGGTATGTCAGGTGTGAAGGGCTGAAAAGGACCTTTGAAAACCAATTTTGGGGGTCTAGTGAACTGAAATTTTGGCCAAAAATAGCCTCCTGAGCTGAGCTGACAATTTCCGCATTTCCTGAGCAATTTTTGCAGTTAGAGCTAAAATGTTGTAGTTTTTCTCAAAACCAGGGTCAAAAGAACTGAATCACGCTGAAAATGGGGGTCTTGACCACCGGACATATATATCCTGCCCACATATGTGAGTGCCCCCCTCCCCGGGTAACAGTGAGCTGCTGATTGGTAAAAGAGTACAACATTATATGTATGCTGAAAATTTCACTTGATTCTGACCATCCGTTTTAAAGTTTCAAGCTTTTCAACATTTAAAAAATACCCATAGGTACTGTACATGAAGTAGTAACTGTAGGGACCCCCAGAAGCAATTAGAAAATGACACATTTTCTCACTTTTGTCAAAAACACAAGTATATTTGAAAGAATGGCTTGAGGTTTGTAATATATACCAGTCATGGATTCTTGCTAGCTAAAGTACCCAATTTTGATAGAGCTGAGGCGAACTTGAGGATGAAAAGTGGATTATGAGTTGCCCCTTATATAGATGTGTACAGGAAGCTAGTTAATTTAGTTCAAACTTCATACTGTGAATGAAATTACTAAATTCTAAATTCTAAACAAATTACACTTATTTGGATATTTTGCATAAATGGATCAAAATTACACAATGTTCTCAGCCTGCATTTAAATTTTGGAACAAGTGTACATTAGGTCCCATCCAAAATGTTAGGGTTAGGGTTTAGGGTTAGTGTTAGGTTTAATTTAGGGTTAGGTTTAGGGTTAGGGTAAGGGTGTAGGGTTAGGGTATAGTTTTTGTTGGGACCTAAAGTATACTTTTTCCTAAATTTCTATTCAATACTTTTCATGCATATATGTGACCCGTCATATCGAAAGGTACTTTAAGATCGGCATAGTAAATTACGAGATACAGGCCATTGAAGCTGAGCATAGTCAAAAATCACGTCTAAGGTCGAATTTCTAATTTCATCAGAAACATTATCTTTGAAGTGTATTCTATCATATAAATCATGTTTCAACATCCAAAACATAAAACAAATGTTTTGAAAACCGAGATAACAATCCTTTCTCCATTCAAGGTTTACCAGTACAGAAACTTTAAACTTGATTTTCTCATAACTATAGTTTTCTGATTCAGCCCGATGCCTTTTACCAATTTGGTGTAACTTGTGATCGAACATCCAATAACCAAAGACAAGGTATCATTTAAAAGCTTAAAATATAATCTTTCAGATGAGACCAAAAAATCAGTTTTTATTTTGGGACCCTTAAGGTACCTTTCCATATGATGGGTCATATATGAAACCAACAGGTATGAATTATATTAAAAAAATGCATTCCATTTTGCTCAATAAATACAAGCACAAATAATTTGGATTTAGGTTTAAGTTAAAAAAATAATAAATACTGGTGATTTATAGTGCTGCGCTATGCCTCACAGATTTGTAATTCCCGCTCTCCACTGTGGCCAAAATAAGCTCCATTCCACACCAAGCATCATTTCAGGTTCTGCGGCAACCTCTAGGGGCCCTGAACCTTGATCAGCCCACAAATGCTTAATTGCTGCCCGGATCAGCTCCCGGAGTTTCCACAAGACAAATAGCAGTTAGTTCCTTGTCCAAAGGAATAAGGAATTTCAAGCACATTCAACTTTTGGCCCGGGGGTGGGGGGGGGGGGGTTACTTACATTGACAAGGTACACATATATGTGCTTGCCTTTTGGGGTGATTTTTCCAGGATTTTTTTTGGTATATCAATGGGGTGGTTTTCATCTCAGATGAAAGCACCCAATTTTCATAAATTGGGTGCTTTTGGGAAAATTTGCAAAAAAGCACCCAATTCGAGTAAAATTTGATGCTTTTCCATCAAAAATGGTATACTGATGGGTGGGTTTTTGAGCCAAAAATAGGTATAGAGATGGTCAGTTTTTCGGAGTCCGGTAGGCATTCAAACTTTTTTGAAGAACCCCCCCAGGACTTTTGGCACCATCGGGGCTCGAACTCAGGACCTTCCACACTGCAAGTAAGCACCTTTCTGTTTGAGCTAACTTGACTGCTGGAAATTAATATGGTAATGAGCTTATGATTATATTAGGCCAAGAAAACAATTGTTTAGTTGCCCTTTTGGGGAAAAATTGAAAGTCGGGTCAGGATTCTTTTTTTTTTTTTACTTTTCCTGAAGGAGATTTAATCCTGTGAAATCTCTAAAAACAATGCATGTTAAAGTCATATGACAACATAACAAGATCATTTATTAGTTATTTTTGACGGAACACCAAAGATTTGTTCATTTAACACATTTCTTGCGAGTTTCTGTGCTAGAAACAGTACATTTAATTGAAAAAAGTTATAAAAAAAGGGGAGGGGGGGAATCCCCACCCGATTTTTGCCAGATTTAGGGTTGGTAGGAAAAGGGAAACACTACATTTTTTTAGGCCTTATATGTAACATATAAGTGCATGTTAAAGTCTGATTATAGCTCAATTAAAACAAGCACATTTCGTTAAGTGAGTGCAAGAAAGTTGTATCTGCAATGGCTGCCCTGAGTTATATCTATTTTACCACTTGTCACAAGAATGTGAAAAATCACTCAAAATTCTACTGTCTTATGTCAGTGGTTCTTGAAATAGTTCTTCAGGTGACGGTGTCACCTGAAGAACCATTTCAAGAACCACTGACCCAAGACTGGAGATTATAGTGTGCAATCCAAATTTATGACAAATGGCAGCTATTGCAGATACGATTTTCTTGCACTCACATTTTTCTTACCAAGACATCCAATGGTTTACCACTTTGTGAAAATTCATTTGCAAATTGAAACACCTTTCTAGGATCTGACATGTCAAGGACATGGAGATGTATATCCTGAAAAAAAAAACATAACAAAAAACTTTTTTTTTTTCAGCTAAACTGTTATACATTTTTAAAATTTTAGCAGTGACAGACACTGCCCCTCTATCTAAAGCAGGCATCCGCAAATAGCGGCGCGCGCGCCACTTATGGCGCGTTGTACGTTTCCAAGTGGCACGTGCGCGTGCGGCACCCATAAAAAAAAACCTGAATAAATTATTTGTTAATAAAATTGGCCAAACATAAAAACAAGATGAATTCCCATTGATCTTAAATATCCAAATAACTGACCGCCATAATTATCATAGGCCTATATACCTGCATCGTTACGACATCCAGATTTTGCATCGAACATACTGCTATGCAATGTTTTCCACGAAAAATCGATGCAGTCAGAAACATGCTCAGAAAGCCATTCTTTTCCACTCAAAAAAGGCTAAAACCCAGGAGCTTCCAGGGGCTCCGCCCCCTGGACCCCACCCGTTAGACGCTCTGCTCGTTTCGCTCGCTATGCTGCTATTGGAATGTGGCACTTCTGATTTTTATTTATTGCAAGTTGGCACTTCACAAAATTTAATTGAGAATGCCTGATCGAAAGGCTCTTAGTTGAAATTGAGCTTACCCAGGGGGCATATAAAGGATGGGAAAAAACAAGGGAAATGGAATAGAAAAGATAAAGAAATGGAAAAAAAGGAGAAGGAAGAATGGGAAAGTGGAAGAAATGATAAATGAAAAAGGGGAAAGAATAAGGGAAGGGAAAAGAATGAGGGAAAGGGAAAGAAAGAGGGGGAGGGAAGGAGAAGAAAGGAAAGAAGAGATCGAAAGAAAGAAGAGAGTAAAAAGCAGAGAAATAACTAGGGAGCTCATTATCTGGATAATAATGGCCTAAATTATCTGAATCAACTTCTTGTTTTAGTGAAAAATGTTATTTTATTGAAAAATGTTACATTTCTACATTTTCTAAGACTCTACAAAATGTACTTTAGGTAACGGCCACTTGCTGACTGTCAACTGACATGCAGAACAGAACAATGCCATATTTTTTTTCTGGTGTAGAATCAATAATCCCTTAGCATGGCATATAATTTGACTTTTGTAGTTATTTTGAGAATTCAAAAACAGGCCAGAGTAAAATAGTAATAACAATAAGGCCTAAAAATTGTTTTGTATGCCGTAACACAGTGAATAATTTGGGTCAGTCTGTTACGATTTTTTGTAAATATTTTTAGTGTTTGGCAGAATCTGCCCAACAAAATAAAAACACAGTATGTGCATTACAAGCTACTTCCTTTTCCCTTGGAGAAATCCTGTAAAAAAAGGGAGACGTCCATTGCTCTTTCATAACATAAGGCAGTGTCTAAAGTCACGTGAAGAAAACCTTTTCATTTTTACGCGTCTTGTGCACAGAGGTTAAAGTTCACACGCAATTCACACGATACTCGTGAGCTCGCGTGATTTGACAGTTCTGTTGCTGTGTGACTCACTATAAACCAATGTAGTCCTAAGTTGGCAAATAGTCCTATGAGAATCGACTCAAATGAATAGACTAGTTGGACTGTGTTAGGACCCTCTTTAGGACTCTCTTTGGACTTAACTGCGCACAAAGCACTTGAAAATTCACCTAAGCTGGCAATTGCTACTTGTCTGGGTTATTATTTTCATAGACAAGAACTTGATCCAGTATTAAAATTAGGAACCAAATGTTTCACAGCAGGTGATTGAGACATAAAAGGACCACAAAACTTTTTATTGATTTTAAAATGGAGATCATTACCAGTAGATAATGCAAATACTTCAAAAGTAGTGATTGACAGGTCCTATTTTCAGCTAATTGGATCATGTCAAGTGCTATGAATGGGGGGTTATAAAAGTTTGGTTGTTTGAATCAAAATAGAGAGCTGTCCAGACCATTATTCTGACACTATTATGTTTATTTATTATGATAGGATTCCAACACTGTCCTAGCTTTTAAAAAAAACTGGTGTCAGGGATGTGAGAGTCAAGTGAAAAAGTTGAAAATAGTGATAAAATGCCCAAAACAGGCTCAAAATGAAAGAAAAAGCTGAAATTGTGACCTCTTGAAGGCATACAAAGAGCTGAAATCAGTTTAAAAGTTTCACACCCTGTGGTGTGCATACATTTTTTTTTTAAATATAAATTTGAACTTAGAACTTATACAAAATAATGCATAAACAGAGAAGTGCCTTTCTGTTAGGCACATATAAATGAGATAAAACAGCATTAAATCCACAAGACTAACACACTCCCCTCCCTTTTACTCCAAATATTTCACAGGCCTACAATGTACCCTATTTTCTATCTCTAAAACAACAATATTCATTTTTCAACTTGAAATGTTTGATAGATTATGATAATTGATGATCAATAAAAGATCCTGGCCAGACATAAGAAATCCAATAATTGCCCACTTCAGGGGCTACCTGCATGATTGATCAGGACTTGGCTGGTTCCCTCTCCATTCTAGGTGATCCCCATGTCAAATGATACTGTCAACATGGATAAGGCCGAAAAACACCTGTTGAAAATTGGGTGCCAGCTGAAGTGACAGTCCAAAGACAGTCCTAAGTGAGTCCTACGAGTGACATAATTCCTTTGTTGAAGGTCCTATGAGGTGTCTAAAGAGGGACCAAACATGTATGAAATTGTCATTGTTATAGGAGCTTATAGGTAGGATGATTTGCCCTCTTAGGACTTTTTTGGTTTACAGTGACTTGATGATCGATTTGATTGGTTTAATGTTCACGCACGGTGCGATTTGGTTCCGCCCAGAATGAAAAGGGTGTTTTTTTTCAGACTACTATACCATATCAAACATATGTACACACAGTTTTTTGCATGGGAATGAATTAAATTGAAATGTTACCTTAAATGGAAGTATCTGCTATGCATTATAAATGCACATACTGTGTTTTTACTTTATAGGGTAGAAGATATTGACATGGTATGAAGATGTATGTTCTCATTCATCCAGTTGTAATAAATATAAATGATAAATAAATCAAACCTGTTGAAGACCATTGGTTATGGTCGTAACGTCGCATAGTTGCAAAAGTAAGTTCTAGTATTTGATTTATTTATCATTTATATTGACATGGTGTTGAATAAGAAAGTAACCAAGAAAAGGACATGCATATGGTTGTGTGTATGGATTGGATATATTTGTATGTAAAATCTATGGTGTGTTTTTTTCAGAAAAGTCAAAAAAGATTTCGTCAGTGGGTTGCTCAGGTTACACCAAAAGAAGATATCAGCACCTTCCCATCATGCATTCTTCCTATGAAATTTTTTTATACAGGAAATTGTTTCAAGCTTTAGGGCCAAATCATAGTCGGCCTCCAAACAAAATGTTTCCTGCCACACATTTGGTTGTGACGTCAAAATGACGAGTGACTCCAAACAAAATAACTTCAACACCGAGTTGAGACAAAATAAAACTTCATGCTAGATTGCACATGCTATTGAATTGCCATATACATTGGACCAAATGTTTGTTTATACCCGTTCATAGTTTAAATTCGATGGCAAATATTTGGTGACATCACAACCAAATGTTTGGTAGTAAAAATTTTGTTTGGAGGCCGACTATGATTTGGCCCTAAGTGATGAATTTTGCATGAAAGGCAGGATTTCAACAACTGATAATAATCACTTAGAGCAGTGGTGGGCAACCTTTTTACTACCGCGGGCCAAAAAAAGTTCCAATATTTTTCGCGGGCCACATCTCCGGGTCGCATCCAAAGTACTAAAAGAGCTCATTTAGACATATGAAGTACTTGGTTTAGCTACAGTCTCTCTCGCATTTTAAAAGGTGCGTCAATCCAAAGTTCCATCAAAAATACGCCGAGAAATGTACCCTTTTTAAATTTTAACCTCAAAAAGTTCAATTTTCCTAATACACACCTAATGCCCCCCTTTTCTGCAAACATGTCACTATGAATGTCCCTATGTTTGATCTCCAGAAGGCAAAATAGCACGTCATTTTTAAATTCAAATTTTCCTGGGGTAGAATCAAGGAAAGTTTTCCCTACCTATAGTTACTTCTGTTGCAAGTTAATAATTAGCAAAAACATACTTTGAAAAACCTCAAAGAAAGACCTGGGACAATCTCTTTACTCAGTGTTGGAAACTAATTTCCTTACTCGTCTATATAAAATGTATTTCGGTCATAAAAAGTTTATATCAACTATTTGCAAATAATTTGATAGTTAACCCGTCAAAACATCAGCCACCAAAAATATCGCTATTGTTGGTGTACTCCACTACACCCGATGTTTTCGAAAATACAAGCTTTAGTTAATTTAGAATGAATATTGTGTATGTTAATATTTTTATTTATTGATTTATATTCAAACAATTTTGTTTAACTTTGGAAGAATTTTAGCAGATTTCTGAGATGAAAAGTTCATTCCGTGCGCAATATGGCTTTTTATTTGGGGCTACCCTTTTAAAATTGTACACATTATTTTTTGTGTGTGTGGGCTTGGCGGGCCGCACAAATTGAGCTCGCGGGCCGCATGTGGCCCGCGGGCCGTAGGTTGCCCACCACTGACTTAGAGCTTTAATAAAATAATATCCTGTACAATAAATCCCATTGGAAGCAAGGCATGATGGGAAGGTCCTGATATCTTCTTTTTGGTTAGGCTAATCAAATGACTTTTTTTTTCCTAATTAATGATAATGTCATCTTCTACCTTTCCTAACAGATGGGCACAACATGATCCTGAGAGTATGTTAAAAGATGGTATTTGGGTCATAAATATAAAATCAAGGCTCAGTATAGTCCCAACAATCATATAGAATATCTTGCTTAGAGTATTGTATGAAGACAACAATGATGTAATCTTTTTCAATGACTTAATTTATTTTGATAGAATATTCTAAGCAAAATCTTTTATACGACTGTGGATTCAAAAAGCGCCCTCGGTGCTCACCTGATTTCCTGAGTCATTGATTACTTCTTTCTTTGCTGCTTCACCTCTCTCAGGATTACGACACACCATGTGAACTGTACCACCTGAAATCATCATAAAACATCATAGCCATAGATTAAAGAAAGTCCAGATAGGCAACTTGTCTATTTGCCCCCTAAAAATTCGGCTAAGTAAGGGGCTTGCACCACGCAGGTGCCATGCCAGGACCTACGCTGCGCGAGTGCATAGTGACTCCGCTCTGCGTTCTGCTGTGCACTACTATTACTTGACTACAACGCAATACGCATCTTACATTTTGCCACAAAACTGTGCGTAAGCAAAGAACAACGCTTGACTGGCTCGACAGCCGCATTTTCGGTCAAATTACCATTTAGTTGCCAGAGTACAATCATAGCTATACTCTGTAAATCTTGAAGTAGGCAACAAGCGGCTTTTTAACGCACATGGTATTTTCATACGGGGAAGTAAATTAGTCCGTATTTCTCAAATCATAACAATGTACCAAATCATGCTGAATATTCAAATGAACTAATAATCAATGTTTGTCCATGTGATAGCAACAAAATTAAAACCCCAAAAAATACCAAAACCATAACGAATTTATGTAAGAAAAATCAAATCGCATTGATTTGGTCTTAATCAATCCTAATCAATCATTACTAGTCTCTTACACAATACAAAACCACCAGTTCACAGTGTTGTAGAATACAAGGGATATCATATGGTAATGTTTACCACTGTTTTTCACATTAAATCAATTTCCATATGCCCATGCAGTGCTGTGTTCACAATGGTCCGGTTAACTGCACACACAGGTTTCAATAGCTTCATATCAATAATGTATCATGAGTGTACCATAACATTTTCCATCTGTCCGACGAAACTATATGGCCAATCAGTGAGATACTTATATCTCTAGAAAGCTTACGATCACAGGATGAATAATATCCGATGGCCAGCTTCCGCATTGTGGATATTGAACGTCTGATGGCTTCATTAATGTCTTCCAATGGACCAATTTCACCGGAATCTCGCTATTTCTGAAAAGGTGGTAACTTTATGATCTGTCAGCAGCCTGTCAGACGAAATCAAAATATATGTTGGGGTTTTCTGTTTATATTTTGATAAAAGAATATGTTTTGTACGGAAATATGAATTGGCCAGCAAGTAGAATTACTTATTTTTTGTTTTATGGCCTAATATTCACAAAACTGTACTATTTGGTCCTATGTTGAAGGATTACACACAGTGGCAAATTGAGCAAATGCAACGACCTTAACATATATGGTTCTCGTAACAGAGTCTGGTTGCTTGTTGCATACTTCAAAGTTTATAGAGTTAGTTAGGGCTGTTGTAAACAGAGGTTATGTCGACATTTATGTAGACAGAGAGCATATTGTGATATGTCGACAGAACTGAGTCCCGTTGCAGACAAGCATTTTAAAGACAGAAAGGACTTATAGTAAAGCAAATATAACTAGCAAGATGTCAATCAAATATTGCCAAATAGTTACTTTTTCTATTTTATGATACATATAATAAGAACTCATGCTTTTAAATATAAAGCAGGCGCCAGTCAATATTTACCGAACAAAATTACATGATGATTGCCTCTTTCTGCATATGGTATCTCGAACTTCACATGAATGCTATACTCTATAAATCTTGAAGTATGCAACAAGCAATCAGACTCTGCTACGAGATCCATAGCACAACAATTGCATTCTACAACATTGTGAACTGGTGGTTTTGTATTGTGTAAGAGACTAGTAATGATTGATTAGGATTGATTAAGACCAAATCACTGGGTATTGATATTTTTGCATGTGAATCGTTCATGATTTGGGTATTATTTTTGGCTAATTTTTTTGCTACCACATAGACAAACATTGAATATAAGTTCATTTGAATATTCAGCAAGATTTGGAACGTGTTTATGATTCAAAAATATGGACTAATTTTCTTCCTCGTATGGACATATTGGTTTATGAGCGTTAATCGGCTGCTTGTTGCATACTTCAAGGTTTACAAAGTATATGGTGGTTATGTTGACATACATGTCAGCATCATAATAAATGTATTACAACATGAAAAAATAGTCCCATGCAATGACAATCATACTAATTAGAACTAGATTTGATCTAATCCACTTAATGGAATGAATAAAAGTAAAGCTACTGGTATAGTGTTCCTTGATCTGCAGAAAGCGTTCGACACTGTTAGTCATGATCTTTTGTTACATAAACTTTATTGCAATGGTATACACAACATCGAGTTAGCCTGGTTTTCATCATATCTAAAAGAACGCAAACAGGCAACTGCAGTTCGAGGAACACTATCCAGTAAAAACGATATTACAATTGGTGTTCCACAAGGTTCAATCTTAGGACCGTTACTATTTTCGATATTTGTTAACGACCTGCCAAAAAGTCTTTCTTGTAAAGCGGTTCTTTATGCCGATGATACAGCAATTATGTTCACATGCAACAATGTAGATGATATGTCATCAATGTTAAATAATAATCTCTGTAATGTTTCAAAATGGTTGAAAGATAATGGATTATCTCTTAATGTATCAAAGACTGAATATATGATATGTAGTACTGAAAGAAACTTGCATAATTTTAATGGCATCAGGTTAACTATTAATAATACTGAAATTGAGCGTGTCACATCTTTCAAATTTCTTGGCACATGGGTAGATGAATCATTAAAATGGAATGAACATGTTACAAACATAAGTAAAAAGATTTCTCAACGCATTGGATTTATAAGTAGATTAAGAAAATGTCTCCCAGTAAAGATTACCAAACTACTTGCTGATAGTCTTGTAATGCCGTATTTCGATTACTGTAACCTAGTTTGGAATAACTGTACAAATGACCTCAGTAACAAATTGCAAGTTCTTCAGAACAGACTTGCCAGAATTATTTTATATGAAGGACCGAGAGCACATGTAAACGATATGTTAGGTAAACTGAACTGGAGAAATATAAATGACCGATCTTTATTCAATCTCATTCTCTTGGGACACAAATGTCTTACAGATGGTGCTCCAGATTATTTAAAAGAATTCTTTCATTATGTACACAATCACCATGCATGTGGAACCAGATCAAGTTCAAATTTACAGTTATATCACGACAAGGTTAGAACAGAAACTGGCAAAAGAACATTTCATTATCGAGGTACTACTGCATGGAATAGTTTGCCTTTTCATTTGAGATCCATTAACAACTCCAATGTTTTTAAACAAGCACTTGCTAATTTCATCTGACTTTTATGATTATTAAACTGTACATAATAGAACATAGTAAATGTAAATACTCGTGCAATTTATGTTGTTTTTAATTTTACTTCTTACTCTGCGGTTATCAAATGCCTTTTATCTTGAAGAAATGTATATATATATTATCTTAGTGTATTATTATATTTAATTTTCAACTCATTTTTGCCTGTACCTATTATGTTTAAACAACTCTAAGAAAAGTTTATTATTTATGATTTTTACGTATTAGGCCATGTTTAATGTATAAAATTGCAAGTTTTAAACATGATCATATAGATTTCAAACTTTTTAAATACATGTGTTGCGTTTCTAAATATGAAATTTGTTTTAATTTTATGTAAAAAGAATGGATTCTATACAAGATTTGCACATTTGCTTTGTTTTAACAGTTGTAAATATTCATATCTCTATGTTTATGACTTGTTTAAATTTGTTAAAATGACTGTGTTGTACATTTTTATGTTTTAATTTGTTAATTTTTAAAACAGGGCTCCTGTAATAGCAGAATCTTTGTATTTCTGAAGGACAACTCTGTATAAATATGGTTTCAATAAATAAATAAATAAATAAATAATGTTTTAAATGGCAAGAACTCAAAGTATCTCAATAGGAAATTGGGGATTCCTGATTTAAAGGGAATGGCCTAGATTCTTTCAGCTACTTTTCCACCTAGATATTTTCTTACATGAATCAATAGAACATGATAATAGTAATATAAACCCTGAGAAGTTTTCCCTGAAGTGTGGAAAATTGAAGAAAATTCATATTATTTACCGGAAGTTTGAAGTGGAATCTAGGCTAGTCCCTGTAAAAGGGTAAATGAAGATAGGCAAAGTCTATTCGCACCAAGACAAGGCGAATTAGTTTGACTCCTGATCTAATTTGCACTGAGACTAACCCTTATTCTAACCCTAACCGTCTAAATGCGAATTAGATCTGGAGCCAAACTAATTCGTACTGTGCCTCGGTACAAATAGCTACTTCATTGAAGAAAAGGGGGAAAATGCTAGGAGAAAAGCGAGAAAAGAAAATGATGATTAATGAAGACTCTATTTCAAATTACATTGGGGGACTTTTTTATGGGGGCATGCAACTGAATGTTAGGTGATGAAAATGAAGCCAAAAGCTCATGTGATGCATTTGAACTTTCCAGCATATAGTCATGCTACAATTAAATTAAAATCAAAATTTTATACATCTCACAAAAAAAAACCTTATACATACATTGTTGTGAACACCCAGAAAAAAACGGCTCTATGACAGAACAACTTCTGGGCAAATTTTAATTCTTCATAACTGACATATATCATCAATGTCAAAATGGTCCATTTTAAGAGACAAAATAATCAGTGATACTTCAATGATTGTAACATTTTAAAGGTGCAATTCATGATTCTGATGTGATGAAAATCTGACCTCTTTTCTAGCTAAAGAAAAAGAAGAGTACAACATAAATGTAGTCTAAAAATTTCATGTGATTCCGACAATTCGTTTTCAAGTTACAAAATGTTCAGCATTTAAAAAATTTCCATAGACTACTGTGTTGTAATTACTGTCGGAGCCCGACAATAATTAGAAAATGAGACATTTTCGTACTCTTCTCAATAATGGAAGCTCATTTAAAAGAATGGCTTGGGGATTGTAACATATATTATTTCTAGCTAAAAATCTCAATTGGATCATGAATTGCCCCTTTTAAGTCTTGCATTAACATTGTTTGATTTTGCTCTTTCTTTGAGTCTAAGGCTGGTTTCAAAGTGGTGGTCGTACGACCAGCATGACATCAAAACAAAACAAACAATTTTAAGTGCACAAACTCAGCCTTGTTACATCTGGAAAATTTGCAGCTTGCACAGCAAGCCCATATGTTGGGCGCGTGTGGTCTAGCGGAACAGAGCAGGACTCGTGATCAGAAGGTTGCGAGTTCGAGCCCAGCTAGTGCCACATGTTGTGAATCTGGGCAAATCACTTTATCACACTTGCCTCGTCGACCCAAGCGTATTGGGTAGCTGTTTAGGGGGAATATCACAACCTAAGTGCTGATAGGTCTGCGCCTTTGGTCATTGGCCGCAAATGGCCTAGTTTAAGGCAAAATGGTTCTGATGATTCCCTTGCTATTGCATAATAATAATGGCCAGCACTTTGTATCCACTGGAAAAGGCGCAATATGAATGCCGGAATTATTATTATTATTATTTTATATTGATTATCTTGTCAAAATGGTCGCAAAATCACAATATTTTGAGTTGAAATAAATTCTCTTGTGACAGACCATTATGGAAATATGCAAATGTGTCGTGCTACATTACCACAACTCAAAATTGCAAATGCTTGGTCGTCTGCCGTAACTACAAGCTTGTTCGTCTGCCAAAACAACAGCTACTATGAAGCCACCTTAAAGCAGAGTTTATACTGATCACAAATGATACCACAATTGAATATGCACTAAAAATGCAAACATATATACCATGTGAATCAAAAAAAATTGTGCATGGATTAAAACTGATCTTGACCTGGATAAAAGCACCAAATCATAAATTTCTTGTAAAGGCGAATTCATACTCGGCCTCCAAACAAAATTTTTCCTACCAAACATTTGGTCGTGACGTCACCAAATATTTGCCATCGAACTTAAAGTATGAACGGTTAGCAAACATTTGGTCCAATGTATATGGCAATTCAATAGCATGTGCAATCTAGCGCAAAATTTTATTTGGTCTCAACTCGGTGTTGGAAGTTATTTTGTTTGGAGTCACTCGTCATTTTGACTTCACGACCAAATGTTTGGTAGTAAAAATTTTGTTTGGAGGCCGACTATGATTTGGCCTTAATTGTAGTAAAGCAAATTTAATAAGCCTTCAAATGCAGAAAAAATTATGGAAATCGGATGAAAAATAAAAAAGATATGACCAACTTTGTAAGTATGTCTCTTTTTCTTCCATTCCATTGGGATTTACACAGTTAAGATATTACATATCACAATTACGGGTTATGGCATTATGATTGATAAAAGCTAAGAAGTACTTACAAAATTGGTCATATCTTTTATCCGATTTCTAAAATTGTTTCTGCATTTGAAAGCTTATTTTATATTCTGCTTTACTACATTACCAAGAAATTTATAATTTGGTGCTTTTATCAAGGTCAAAATCAGTTTTAATCCGTGCACAATTTTTTTTTGATTCACGTGGTACAACATCATACGATATGAAAACGTAAGGCTTGGCATCCGAAGACATTAGTTGGCTGAGTGACATTTGCTCTTGATATTGGCTCTGACTTATTCGCTAAAGTGGAGAGCGAATGTCGATCTCATTGTGCAAACATTGTTTCAATCGATGAAAGTGAATGTCACTCTTGCATATTGTAGTGCTATATGGAGTGATCTTCACTCCAATTCAATCAAAAGTGTAGCGAATGTTGTGAAATTTGTTAACCAAATATTGCTTCCCATTGGAACAAAGTTTTCTTGGTAGGGTGAGTGAATGTCACTCGGGCGAGCGAATGTCTTTAAACCAAGCCTAAGCGGTGTCGTATTAAGTGATATCAATCAATCAGCAATACTCAAAACTACAATCTCTGCAAATGCTCATTGTTTTTGTGTTAACTGTAAATTCAGCTTAATCTGCTTTAGGCGATGAAAAATAAACCTGTTATACAGGTCAAACCGACTAAAAATTTGCCAAAATCATGTAAAATCAGCCATTTGTTGGCCAACATTTAACACTTTTGGTTAAACTTGTTAGAAAATGTCTTTTTAATTTTTTTTAAATTGTTTTCTTGTTTTAGGGGGAAAAATTTTTTAGAAATATTTGCTCAACCTACCAACCCTACTTGAAAGGTCCGCAAACCCGTAAAACATGTTGGGTTGTTTTTTTCGTCGCCTTATGGACTTGTTAATTGAATAAACTTGACAAACCAACAACTCACCTTTCTTCGCCAGAGCCAATGCTGCTGCCTTTCCTATCCCACTATTAGCACCAGTAATCATGAAGGATCTATTGCTAATGTCAACATCTAAAGCACCTGACTCAAAATTTTTGGAAGCAGAGTTGTAACCACTCCTGAAATTAAAAGAAACATTTTAATGAAGCAGTTACAGAGATGGATTAGTCACAACATAAACAAAACTAATTAGTAGCCCTAAGGCTGCGATCGCATAAAAGTATACGGTATTCGTTATTAGCTATTCGATGGTTATATCTTATATAGGCAAGGCGAGCTATACGTTTTTTTCGAAAAGTGCCCTCTTATGTGACCGGGTAGCATCAAATTCACGTGTTGGATTGAATCTTTACGCGTGCCCAAGTGAAATCGTTTACCGTATACCCGTATATAGTTCTATGTGATCGCAGTTTAACTGTAACATATTGTAACAGGCTGAACTGAACCCACCACACTTACTCTAATATTGTATTATGTATACAGACAAATTATTTACAGTGCCTTTAAGGTTAAGATATTTTGATTTTAACATTTAACAAGCACTCATTTTGGAAGTGGCACCCATTTGCTTAGTGATTGTAATTGAAAATGCACTCCTTTTTAACATTGTAAACTAAAAAGTGCTACTCATTTTGGAAGTGGCACCCATTTTTGCTAATAGTGATTGTAATTAAAAATACACTCCTTCATGTGACAAAAGGAGTATCAAAAAATGACTGCTTATTACTTTGCAATGTAAAATAAAACAAATGACTATCATACTTACTTGGTAAATTCTCTTAAACCTTTGAAAATGAAAGCTGTGTTTCTGTAAAGACTCATCCTAATATCTGCAGGAAAACAAAAATATTGTGTTGTTTGTTATTGACGAATCACAGTATAAAGATCAATAATTGTTGCTTACAGACCAAAAGAGGACTTCCCCATCAGGTCTATACACCAAATGGACTTTAACCTTTGTGACATTATACTGCCTCCCTCACAGATGAAACATCCTTATGTAGCCCCCCCCCCCCCCTCCGGAATCACTACAACCACATACACTTGGTGCTACAGTGATACTCAATTCAATAAGAGGCACATAGGAACTACCGTGGCTGCCCAATTTTAAAACAAACAGCTAGAACCAATCTACAATATTTGTAGGGATTTAAGTGTTCTGTTCTATACACTTCTGTCTTAATCACAACATCAACAACTCCCATCTTGGCATTCAATCCAATGGGGGGGGGGGTCCGCCTAGACGTTAAGAAACCTTAAGGACCACCGCTGCCACCAAATTGTAACAGGCCGAACATAACCCACCCACTCACTCTACTGTAATAATCACGAAGCATACCAGCGCTTAATAAATCCTGAAATTGTTCATACTACCTAGCCGGGACTCGAACCCGGGATCTCCCGCACACAAAGCGAGCTCGCAGCTCATAGACCAAAAGAGGACTTCCCCATCAGGTCTATACACTGAACGAACTTATACATACGTGATATTACTCCCTCCCTCACACTAGAAACGTCCTTGTGTCTTAATCACAACATCAACAACTCCCATCTTGGCACTCAATCCAATGGGGTCCACCTAGGCGTTAAGAAATGCTAGATCCCACCGC
>JXSR01S004943.1:10262-22915 GCA_000969725.1 Ophiothrix spiculata
GGATCAAATTTGAGGAGAATTTGGATCAAAATTGATCCCAAAAAGGGGAAGCTCATATTTGATACTTTATGGGATCAAATTTGATCCTTTCTTTTTAAGAGTGTAGGTGAAATCCCGGAAATTTTTACGCCGCCATTTTGAAAAATGTATGCATGCTATAAGACTCAAACCTACAGGACATGATAGAATCATCATTTCCCTTCTTAATTAGCAAAAAATCCGATGAAAATCTGTTATAGAACTTTTTGATTTTGGTGGCCATTTTTGCCAAAATGCAATTTTGCCTGATTTTCCAATTCGAAAGTACTTCATAATTACGTAACGCCTTGGCCGATTTTGATGATATTGGTATCGTTGGATAGCAAAACCAAGTTCATAGGGGGTTCCGTTCCAAAATATTAGGGGGGTAACCACCCTCATCCCCTTCGGAGGACGTGTTACAAAAAATAGCTTAGGAGACCAAGGGTTAAGAGCATTTTTCTAATAAGGCTTAGGTAAAATCCATTTGTATTATCCCAATGTTTAACATGTTTAATAGCTATATGTTTAAGTCCAAATCACAATTATGACGGTAATTTCTACGTATTATTGTATTTAAATGTCTACTCAATCATTTATTCAAACACACTGACACTAATTTCAACTATATATTACTACTTAAGTTCTAAATAATCTCTCGAACATTTCAATGTGAATATTGTTTTAAGATGAAGCAATTTGATCTGCAAATCTGTTAGTAATTAATGAAAATATATCGATGTTGACGTGACTATAAATAATAATGACTATTTACAGTGGATAAAAAGTAAAAACATTTGCGCATATTTTAGCGAATGTTTTGGACTCTACCACCTTTAGCACGGGTTCACTGTCTGTTCGAAGTGCGGAGGTCAGGAGAGGGGGTTTTACACCGTGATTTTAAAAATTACATTTTTATCATTAAAAACTAACATCAAAATATAAGTAAGAAGTATTAACCCTGCAATCTGTCAAATTTTGAACAAAATTAAATTGTACGAACATTAAAAATTTTACGGTTACAGCGGAAACAGTCGTCAAGCTTGTTTAAGGAAGTGAAGTCACTATTTTCTGTTTATGTATAATCTAAAGACTCTTTTCGTCAGATTTAAACATTTATACAAAAAATGTGATATTCTTACATGTATAAGTACTAGGAAAAATCCAGTAACCGTAACATCCCTCCGTCTCGGGTGCGAAAAGGGGCTGTAGTCTTAAGACTAAATTGAACTTTCTTAATTCGTCCTTTTAGAACAGGTTGATAATAGAAGAATAGAATTTATTGTTCTTTCATTGAGAGTGACTTGGAGTGATATTACCTCAGTTTATACCAAAATTTAAAATACATCTGTTTTCCGTGATTTGCTCTTGCAAAATATGAATATATAAATAATGTATTAGTGTCACAAAATTGCCGTTTTTTTATTTGAAATATTGTAGATAGCAATAAGCCTCATTTTGATATTTGGAAAAAAAATATGGACGAAATGTTGAAATCAAGTGGTAAAAGACACTACTCATAGAAACTGTCTAATGGGAATGTATAATGAAATAGTGAACGCTTCAATAGAATGCCTTTAAACATAGACCGTAAATTTACGGTCTATGCTTTAAATTAGCAGCAACATGTGTAACTAACAACCGAACAGCCCGTAGACATAATTTTTCTTTTCAATTCTATTGGGGACGAGGTGACGCTAAGCAGAGTGTGTTAAACCGTAACTGCATTCCACTATCGCATAGTTGATTGGACAGCAACAATCTCTGCCGGTCATATTTTGCTTTGAAACATTTAAAGATGACTTTGATAGTTAATGGGAATACTTGTGGAATTGCACGTTGGTTACAGTTACAAAGTAACGAGATCTAGTAGAACCAGTGATTTATTCACGTCTTTAATATTTAACACGATAATGTAGCTATTAATTCCTTTTTTGTTTTGACCTCTTCCCGAAAATTAATAACGTGCAGCAAACCAAAAATGAGTTGTTAAATAATTGTGAGTAGAATTTGTATGAATTGTGAGTAGAATTTGAATGACTTTCTCCAAAATTTCTTCTTCTTCTTCTTCTTCTTCTTCTTCTTCGTCTACATCTTTTTCTTCTTTTTAACAATAATAACAATTGTGTATAACAAACATACTAAACGCAGCTTCATCAAAAAACCACTAAATAAACAATGTACGAATAGAATTTATTTTTCTCGAAACAACCTCATGTTGACGTCTCATATTCTTCGCAAATAACTAACAAATTCCATGTAATGCACTGAATTCAATTACATGTTGATTCAATTACATGTTGGTACAAGGCTGATTACAATTCTAATTGAGTACGGTATATACAGTATGAATTAGATTCATGTCTCTCTCGTAGTAATCATCACTCTTTACCCTAGTAATCAGAGTAGGATAGAGTAGTCACCTTTTTGACTGTATAGGTTGATGGAGGTAATTGTAACCAGATCATATGATGCAGAATTAGAACGCATATGTGATAGCTCACATCGAAAGGGGGGACTTTAGAGATGATATCAATTTTGAGTTTATCATTTCATCTGTTACAGAATCTTCTAAGCTTTAAAATGACACCTTATTTGTCGAAATTGATCAAGGAATTCACATTTTACTACAGAAAATCTGCTGAAAATTCTTATTATTTTCTTTGTTTTTTGCAACTTATTTTTACCAGTATCTTGAAAAGTGTTCTGTCGCAAAGTCCCCCTTTTCGGTGTGAGTCATCACATATATGTCGTATATGAGGGGAGTGAAGTCCTAAGACACTTATTTATTTATTTATTTATTTATTTATTGACGGTATACAAATAGCCGACTAGCAGCACAGGCTGAAGGGCGTCGGCTTTACAAATACAAGAACATTTTATATACAACAAGAAAAAAACAATTTTACAAACCATGACAAAAACCAGGAAAAGTCACATATCTGGAGAACTGTTGAGTTGGTTAATGATAAATGGGATGGTAGATTTTTGAAACCTCTCAGTTTTACATCTTGGTTGTGAGAATCTGTTCCTGTGACGGAGATTATAATCAACTGATCTCTGCGTAGGAAGCAGGTGCCGATGCCTTTCCGAATTGAGGACCTGCTGCCCAAATTTAAGAACCAATTCTTAAGAACTTACGTTCTACATTCGCAGGAAAATAAAAGACGGGGATAACAGGTCTTGCACAGTGGCAAATGAACAAATCTGTACCAGTCTTATTACCATAATAACATAACTGTATGACTGGACAATTTTCAACAATGACCGAAATGAATTTAATCTTTTTAATATTTGACGGATTCTACTTAAATTCTGTGCCTTAAGGTCGGCATAGTAATTACGAGATACGGGCCATTGAAGCTGAGCATAGTCAACAATCATGTCCAAGGTAGAATTTCTTATTTCATCCGACACATTACCTTTGAAGGGTTTTCTATCATATTAATCAGGTCCAAACATCCAAAACATAAGAAAAATGTGTTAAAAACTAAGAAAAAAATCTTCCTTCCATTCAAGTTTTACTCAGTACAAAAACTTTAAACCCGATTTTCTCAGAACAATAGTTATCCGATTCAGCCCGATTCCTTTTACCAATTTTGAATGTAACTTTGCAACCGAACATCCAATAACCAAAATCAAGGTGTCATTTTAAAGCTTTAACTTTCAATTTTTAGATGAGACCAAACGATCGATTTTGATTTTGGGACCCTTAAGGTACCTTTAGATATAACGGGTCACTGACATTTATTTGATCCAATAACAACCGATTTTGATTCAAGTTAATCTATCGGACTCTTTTATATTTTACATGTTTACGCGTACGTTTAATGAGTCGGGAACCGGAGTATGGATTCAAGTGACATATTGAGTAAGGCTAATATGACACCTGTTGATGTCTTTTGTATTATTAGAACATGATGAGAAACGATAAATACAATGAAAGTACTTTTTCCCCGGGGGGGGGGCCACTCCCTAAAAACATGTGACGGGGATGTGCAGCAACATTGACCCCCATTTTCCAACCTCCTCTCACCGAATGACCCCCTTTTAATTTTTCACAGGTTGTTCTCACTGAGGTCATGGGTCATTTTCAACATGCTCTCTCACCAAATGACCCCCATTTTCCGAAGAAAACTCTCTCACTGAATGGGTGACCCTTGTTTTCATAAATACAATTTTCTCATACGCTCTGGCCGAATGACCCCCATTTGCCAGAGAAAATGCTCTTACTGAATGACCCTTGTTTTCAGAAGAAGTGAGTTTTACCATGTATTTGAAATCTGATGAATTTGGCTCTATTTGAGTGTTAACACTTGTGGATCATACCTGATAGGTTTTAATTCCAATTATTTCATGGATTTTATAGTTGTTTAAACACCTCACTGGAAGACCTAAAGTTTTGCGATAAATTTGAGCGCCTCACTTAATGACCCCCCTTTTCAATGCAATGAGATCCTCACCAAAAGACCCCCTATTTTTCTTTATTTAGCCTGTCACCGTAAGACCCCCTCTTCGGAGGTCCGTGCCGCACACCCCCGTCACTTTCAAATTCGAGTGCCCCGGGACTTTTTCCTAGTTACAATTATGTATTACAAATCAAAATAACACAGTAAGTCTGATTAGAACTTGATAACAACCATATCTGATTACGGCGTTATAAGTATCGCAAATAGTATATTTGACATGTAACATAAGGAACCTGCTCTTTTTATGTTCAAATATAAATTATATAAGAATAAATTGCTTCCCTAATCTTTTTAAAATATATTCACTTCTCATAGGGAAAACTACAATTATAATACAAGAAACAGGGATAATTTTAAACTAACATTACATGCTAATTTAATTTAAATATGGAATGATTTGCCAAGCGATATCAAGATTTCATATAATCTGAGTGAGTTCAAGTACAAATTGAAACATTTTCGAGTATCATTAAACGTCTAAAGGTCACGAAAAATGCAGCAGGTGTACAATGATAGCTAATGTTACCTTCTCCTTTGACATATCCTGGTAATATGAAGATGAGAATGATAAATACTTCGTAGAAACCACATCAAATATGATATAACAAACATCTGCCGATGTCTTAGATCAAATTAATATGAGAACATGATTAGAAACGATAAAGTTAATGAAAGTACTTTTTCCTAGTGATAAGTATTTATTCAAAATAACACTGTAATTTTGATTAAATCTTGATGGCAAATATAACTGATAACAGTGCGATTAATATGCTTCATTCAAGATTAATATGCTTCGGTCAATGTGAAGCCAACAGTCTGCTTTAATGACTGTCTAGACACAGTAAACTGGTTCCTTAAAGATTGCACATAATGATGTAGATGTATGTCGCCTTCGAGCATATATTTTCCCCGCAGTTCAGTTTTATCATCGTTCAATTTTAATTTGTTTGTTGACATCCATGATCTAATATGCGATATACAGACTTCAATACAACGGCGTGCAAAATCTTCATCTTTTAATTTTGCTAACATCAAAAGACAAATACAATTGAGTACTGTATCATCAGTATAAGTATGTACAGTTAAGTTATGTTTTTGTCCAATGTTTATGACCGGTGAAGAGTATAATACAGAAAATAGAGGGCCCAACACTTAGCCTTGTGGTACTCAAAAATGGAGATCAATCGGTGATGACACATTACTTCAAATACAGAGAGCTTGTTTTCTACATGATAAATATGATGATATCCATTTGAGAGCCAAACCATTGACACCAATTTTTTTCTAAACGTGAAAGAAGAATGTTTTGGTCGATTGTGTCAAAGGCTGCAGAAAGATCTTAAAGTGCCAAAAACACAGCATATTTGTTATCCAGATTGCATAAAATATAATTTTAAAAGAGCAGTCTCAGTTCCATGGAAGAACACGTTATACTTCATTGTAACAGAAAGAATTGGGCATCAGAAATCAAAATCCTCCTATGCAGGTCAAGTATTGGTTTTATATGGTACTCTCAAGGTGTTGGTAATGAAAGTAATTTCATTTAGTCTTTTAAGAAAAATACATACAGATATGTATTTTCAAACATGGTTTGAAAACGTAAATGGTAGCAACAAACTGAAAACATGCAGGACTTTCAAATATAATCTTACAACTGAACAATCGACACTGTGGTAACTAACTATAGAATCAGAAAGTCGCTTGCCAAGTTCCGTTGTAGTAATCATTCTCTCAAGGTTGAAAGTGGTAGGCGACACGGTTTTGAATATGAAAATCGCATCTGTACAATATGTCCACTAAATGTAGAGGAAGACGAGAATCTTTTTACTAGAATGTCTTTTGAGTGATGCCTTGAGAAAAAAATGGCACCAATATAAAAATGCCGAAACCAACAAACGTCCCTTGTGTTCCTTTGGCCTTTTGTTTCTTTAATGTTGGTATGTGTTAAGAGATTATAATATGTAAACCCTTAATTATGTTTAATTATGTTTATCTGAATCTGTATAAACGTAAATACAAAGACGCCAGGATAAAATCAAAATTCCTATATCATGTTTATAAACTATACCACATAAACTATTCACTATTTGACATGCAAAACAACAATGATCCTTTGTGTTCGAAATACTTTCAAAGATGATATATTATCAGCAAAATCTTTTCTATACATATAATTTGGGCCATGACATTAATCATTATTCATTTATACATTGTATAAATGAATTTCAGGTTATTTAGTAAAAAATCACTTTCATAGCGTTCATAGCAGTCATATTTAACAAAGCATAATCTTTGATTTCAGGTTTGAAGTTGCTACATGTAATATGACGCTTTATATCCTGGCTAAGGGGCTAATTAGCCGTTGTAGTAGGAATATTATATTGGTCCCTCGATCTTATTGTAGCCAGTAAAATATGTGACCTTCCAGTCCGTATGAGCAGTAAATGCCAGAAACTTCATTTTGCGCTACAGGGGAAAATACATGTCAAGGTCATTATTTGCCGAAATTGATTTTTTGACAGATTCACAATCCTAGTGCTTACTACAAAATACCAGCAAAGTTTCATTTCCAGAAAATAATAGGAAAGGTGAAATAAATTGGCATATTCTTAAGACGATCAACAGAAAATATATGGCTTACTAATCTTTGAGCGCGTTTATCTCAGTTATACGTTTTACTCCCTGACAACCTTTGACGGACCATAACTTGACTTCTGGAAATCGTGTGAAGTTCATTAAGGTGTCATTTTAATCCTTAAAGCATGGTCTTTGCAAATAATTAAAAAAGTGAAAATGACAAGAGCTGGCATTTACTGCTGTTTGGGGCTGGACGGTCACATATAGGCTAACAACTCTCACGAAACATTAGTTTCACGATTTATTCCGCTATGATCTATGGAAGGCTTACTTAAGTCCAGGGGGAATTTAATTACTTTTACACCGTTTTTGTTTTAAATGTCTAACAACAAACAGTTACAAGCATCTGATTAATATTTGTCTTTGTCTCGAATGTGAACATCTTATACTTACAAGTACACATCAGACCAATTTCATTGTAAAACGTTTTTGCTCAAGATGTTTTTACGATAACTTTCTGATATGTCCAAAAATAGCTTTAAGAACTATTTTGTAACCGTCTTGAGAATCTTTGCTAAGTGCATAAATCAAAAAATTGACAGAACTGTTGGAAAGACAAAGACCCAAATATAAATATAACCAGTGTGGAATTTTAGCGAATGGACCCAGAATGGATAATGTTTCAAATGGTAACCATGAAATGGCGAATTCAGAGGTTATGATGGCAATAATCTTCAGCAGCCGTTTATCGGTTTCCTGCAATTCCCGGGATCCCCTTCTTTCCGAAACTGCTGTGTGCGTCATAGTAAAAGAATGAGGTCGCACGTACATATAGATTTGAATACTACCAGGAGACATGTGACTATATATATTCAGCACTATGAATCAAATATAACCAACATTATTTTCATTCATTAAAAAAGCACAGGATAAATATTCGGGAGCGTATCTCAACTTCCCCCAGCCGATGAAATTGAAACTAGGAAGAATTATGACAAAGGAAATCAACCAAATGCACGACAGGATCAAAGGAAGCGTAACCTTGTTGTAAACTTTATCATGTATATCATTCCGACAGATGAATATGTAGCGTTCAATACCGATGTTTGCTATAGAATATATAGATGTTGAGCAGGATAATACGACTAATGCACTGAGCAATTTACAGAACGTTTCACGATTTTGTAGAAATGAGGAGCCCCCATTTGCCCCAAATGGAATAGAAATCGTAGTAAAAATCAAATCGGCGACAGCAACATTGATGATAAGGCCAAGTAAAATAATATACTAGTTTCTCGTCCTCGCGCGCATGCGTTTTGACGGCCGCATCAATTTTTTTTTTTTAAATGTTCATTTTCATTTATTTTTTTTATTTTTTTTCAAAATTTTCATTTTTTTTCCAAAATTTTCATTTTTTTTTCGAAATCCGATTTGGAAGCAAGTTGAAATAAAAATTCTGGCACTCTTTTGAAAAAAATTTTTCATTGATTTTTGAAGACCACTGAGGTATCAACAATTTTAAGAATTAAAATTTAGATACAACTAACAATTGTGCAATGAATCCTAGACCTATCATCAATAATTTTTTGAAAATGTGAATAGCCTTTTGGAAGCAAAAACATTATCTGCTATGTCGGAAGAAAGTAATACAAATTTTGGGAACGGTTGGCTGCCTTTTGGAAAAGACCGTCCGCCATCTTGGATCGGCCATTTTTGGGGGAAAAAAAAACCCTGACCTCATCCTCCTTTTTTCAAAAAGTTAGGACGAGAAACTAGTTTTTTTTTTACTTGGCCTAAATGCACTTCGTATGATGTGACGTTTTTTGTATATAGCTATTCCTATAATGACTAGAAGATTTCCGAATGTACCGACGACGGCTACGAGAGACGTGATAATCGCAGCTGCTGTTCGTAACTGCATGGAGATGTCAGTCACATTCGATGTAAAGTTGGATGTAGCGTTAATCTGTAGCGGGTCCATAATTGTTCGTACCTGCTAACGAAATAAACTACAGACTTGACATTAAATATGGAATATATTTTTTCTGTTGGTTTCCATCTTGAATAACCCGCCATATCTCGGTATGTACCAATTTCAGAGACTAGTGCTTTCTCGTGTTCGTAACTAAACTTATAAACTTCAAATCAAAGGCACTTTAAAGTTCATTGATGTGACACAGCGACGATGGGAAACTTGAAGGCGCAAATAACTCCGAAAAATTAGGTCCAAAGCCGTGCACAGTAATATTAAACAGAGGAAACTTAATTTTCCATATTTCCTTTCGTACGTTACCTAGAGATGTGAAACTTTACAGGGTTGATTAACACAATGTTAGTGATATTTTCTGATCAATCAATATTTCCTCTGTAATCATTGAGAAGCGTACGACGTCACGACTCTCCATGGCATGCTCTCCATTGATGATTGGAGAGTTCTTTGGGGTATCTCAGCCAAAGCACCAGACACAGCCCAACAAAACTCCTTCACCGCGATTGATTAATATAATATGCTGTTAATCCAAGGTGTTTCTTAACCTAGATCTTCTCAATAGGATAAATATCTGAAGATCTTACCGGACAAGGCAAAAACTCAACACCTGGATCTTCCAGGAAAGTCCAGACTGTACGAGCACGACGGACGTGACTGGTGTCATAGTTGAGCACAAAATTGTTTAAAAAGATGCCTCTAGCCAATGACACTATCACGGCTTCTAGAATGTATCTGTACTGGGGCTGATGGAGGCTGCCTTTCGGGGTGATCAAGGCCGATTTTCCACTTGCATATGAAAACCCCAGAAAACAATTTTACCTTCTTCTGAATGAATGGTTGATAGCATGTGCGATTCAGAATAACCGTACTTTTAAAATATTCTTCTCTGATGCGTCTATCTTGGAAGTATATTTCAAATTTAGCCTAAGCACTGTAGACAACGTTATCTCATTGATGGGACACAAAAATGGAAAAGATCTGTGGCTCAGTCGAAGCGCGTTGTGAAAAATGTTTGGTCGAGATATTTTTCTCCAGTGGTTTTCTAACATGATCGCCAGTTTGAATCAAGCGAGAAATCACAAATGTTCTTAATACGACCTTATTTTATGAAAGATCATGGTGTTGGATACTTGCCATTTTTGGTAAGATCTTCAGATATGAACTCTATCGAGGACTTCTCGGCTGAAGTAACAAATCGATGAACAACAAGTTGCACCAAACCACCAATGTACAGGAATTACTTCAGGCTGTGCTTGATATTTAGGCTGCGATACCCGTCAAAACTCTCCAATCACGATTGGAATGTCCGCATGGAGAGTCAAGGCCCTCTACGCTTCTTATGGATGACATAGCAAAAAGTGACTGGTCATAATTTATAACCAACAATATGTAAAACAACCCTGTGAAATTTCAACTGTCCAAGTAATGCATTGAAGAAACTATGGCAAATTTAATTTCCTTAATTCCGTATTATTGTACACGAGTTTGAACCAAATTTTGAGAGGTTTTTGTGCTTTCAGGTTCCCTATTGTCTCTGTATCATCTAAATATGCACAAAAGAGGTCTTGGTTTAAAGTTTACATGTTTAGTTACAAATATAAAGAAACACACCTTCCTGGAGTTATCATATACTGAGATATGGCGGATTTTTCAAGATGGAAACCAATAGAAAAAATATATTCCATATTTAATGTCAAGCCTGTATATACGAGTACAAGTAAGAGGACTTTATGTTATTGCTTTCATTATCCATCGTACATTAGTCACAGAGTTAAACACTTAAGTGTGTTTATCAGGCCTGGTGTATATAAAGGTGTTTTAGAATCCTGTTAGTGCACAACGGGGGCGGGGGTCCATTTGGACCTAGAATTTTAGTCGCTTTAAAAACAGTGCTCACAGCATTATTCATTTATAAAACCGTACCTAATGATACACCAACTCAACACAATTCATAATTCATATGAAACAAACATTTAAAAATCCGTCATTTCGTTTCAAAACGGCGGAAGTAGCTAATTCGTATCAAATTTTCATCAAACCCTAGGTCCAATATTATTGGACTCCCCACACACCGTTGTAAACGTTTTAATGCGTAATATGATAACAAGTCAGGCATAGGTCATGCCGATATAGAAGTTTAAGGGGTGTAAGCACCTTACTCAATGTTACGTTTTTGCAAGTTTATTTTGTACCATAACTTTTTAACAAAGTGCTTAAAGTTAATAAAAGTATACATTTCCAGAAAGGAATTTTCACAAGGAACATGATGGTGATGTTGATTTTTGATCAAAAATCACATTTTTTGAGAAAATCACGAAAAACAAATAACATTTTTTTTTAAATGACCTAGGAATGGAAATTTTAATTTTAAACACCCACTCGGATGTTGCGTCGTTTTTACTTTTTAGGATTTTGGCAAATTTTTTGATTTTCATACCAAATAATGTCAAAAATGAAAAAAAGTGAATTGAATGTTATTTTTAGCTTGCATTTGTTAAAGCATACCCTTTAATTTCAGCATCACTGGTACCTTAATAGAGTTGACCTTCATGGCTAGAGTCGAACATGCTAGACCTCTTAATTGCCATCTGAGCTGCAAACATTAACCATCAATGCAAAGTTAAGATAACACCTTATTGGAGCTTGCCTTCTTGGCCCAACTGGTGTCATAGATACTGGAATTTCTCCGAGTATCACACAAGGCTTAGCAGTGAGACTTTTTTCCCAAGACCGAGAGATAAACTGTACGGTAATGAGTTAGTCACTGCTTTACAAGATCCAATCACAAGCCCTACTTGAAAGTTAACCTAGCAGAAAATATTGTTAACAAGAAAATTTGACCCTACCAGAATCAATATCTCTATCCGCTACACTGAATTCGCATATTAAAAGACTGGTCAGACATAACAACAGCACCAATGTGTGTCTCGCGTGTATTAAGTATGATATTTAGCCCAACACGTGCGATCTGGACCCAAACAAATTAATGATCATGTCCTGAGTGGTTCCACTGATCGTATGTAGCCTATTAACTGTATTAACAGAATAGGCGTACATAAACATACAAATCAGACTGATTTTTCTCGATTGGAAAACGAAAATAACGACAGGGATCCAGTCCTGGCTGATGATCACAATTTTCAGCATAACAGGCCGGCATGTTTTCCCTTTTTTTTTAACAAAAGTTATGGTATAAAATCGGAGTCGGACTTTTTTCTCCATAGACTTAACGTCTGGCGTATTAGACAGCATGTGTATTCAAGACTGACCATCGGAAGGCCTGTGTTGAGGCTATGAATACCTGACAAGAGTAGGCCTAAATGATGAAGGGTGGGATTGAATTGATTTTATTTGTGTAAACATGTTAAAGTTGTAAAAAACAATCAGAAACCCAATTATGTCGGTGTCTCTACTCTTAAATAAATCTATTGAACGTTTAAAATGAAAATAAGAAGTGAAGAAAAAAAAAAGATTGCCCGCGGACTCGAACCCCGCCCAGAAAATGAAATGACGTTGGTCTGATACTAATAAGTCATTAATGCCCGGCGCCTTCGTCTGCTACGCTTGCCACTCTTCTTGATATGTGCACATGCCAATTT
>JXSR01S004944.1:27599-41297 GCA_000969725.1 Ophiothrix spiculata
TGATTCTGAAAACTAATATTTGACCCGCCATATTGATAGGTACCTTAAGGTCGGCAGAATAAATTATGTGCTATACGGGTCACTAAATCACGTCCAAGGTCGAAATTATAAATTCATCAGAAACGTTACATTTGAAGTATTATTCTATCATATTCAGGCTCCAACATCCAAAACATATGAAAAATGCGTTAAAAACAAGATAAAAATCGTCTCTGTATTCAATTTTTACTTTTAAAAACTTAAAACTCCATTTTCACAGAACTATAGTTTTCCGAATCAGTTCGATGTCTTTTAACCAATTTGGATATAACTTTTTTGTGTCATTTTTAAAGCTTAAAATCTCAGCTTTAGGATGAGACCAAAAAGTCAATATTGAAGTTGGAACCCTTAAGGTACCTTTCGAAATGGTGGGTCACATATTTCCAGAGCGGTCTGGTATTTGCTCAGGGTGTCGCAATCTCCATAAGAGTGCATGGACCAAATTAGCTACAGAGGGAAGTGATACCGACAACATTGTCGTCTTTGCACTGCTACGATGTGCCATATTATTATAATTAGACTCGTCTTGTGGGTCAGTGGTCGGGAAAGCATGGCAAGTACAAAACAAAAAAGAATAATACAGTATTGTTGCAACTATGTTCGTTTTTCGTGTTTCTATTTGCTGCTTTTCGAAGTGCTACTGAAAACACGATCACAGTCAGCATGTTTCTTTTTTCTTGTTGAGATTTGTAACAAGGAAAACAAATGTATGCATTACCTCGTTTTCACTGATTTTGTTTTTTCTTTTTCCATGATTGCATAAGAAAAACGAAAAATGAACATTGTTAGCATTTTTCTTTTTTCTTGTTTGAAAATGTAGCAAGAAAAAGAAAGGTTTAAAAATTGACACTTTTTCGTAAATTTGTATATTCATTTTTCATACTTGCATAGGAAAAACGAAAAATGATCATTGTTGGCATTTTTCTTATATCCTTGCTTAAAAATGTAGCAAGGAATATAAGAATTTAGATTTACATCGTTTTTCGTGATTTTGTTTGTTCGTTTTTTTTACTTGTATAAGAAAAACGAAAAACGAACATTGTGAGGATTTTTATTTTTTCTTGTTTAAATATGTAGCAAGGAAAACAAATGTTTGGAAAAACCTCCTTTTCCTTTATTTAGTTTTTTTGATTTTCACACTTGCACTGAACATAAAGAAAATGGTTATTGTGAGCGTTTTTCTTGATTTTGACCTGAAACGGAAACATGAAAAACGATTTTTCGGTCATATACACGGACCATCCGGTAACAATAAACGAAATATGACATCACGTTGATAAATAGTTCAGACCGTTGAACTATACATGTTTGGCTTAAATGCAGTGATGTGATGCATTTTTTCACCATTACATAATAACAAAAAAAAAGGACAGGTTAAACAATAGTTACAAACGATTCACCGGATTTTATTTATTTTACCATATTTTATTTGAAGAACCAAGCATTATTCAAGCATAACAAGAGCCACACTATCAACCCTGACCTCTTTTTATAATCAAAATACCTTACTTTATCAGCCAGTGTGATGTAACACTTTTCCCATACTTTTTTATTGTCATACTTATTTCAGTGGCGGATCCATGTTGGGTCAAGAAGGGGGGCAACATTTCTTGACTCATCCGAGCGGAGTTCTCCACAACGTCTGGTTTAGGGGCGTTCCCAACTGGTTCCCAAACCTTTGTAAATGGGGGGGGGGGGTATTTTTTGGAATCAAACCAAAGTTTTCCTTGCGTCAACAACGAAAGTAACTTGACAAAACATGTGTAGGGGGTGTCTGAGGTGCCCCCTCATTAATTAGAAAATTTTGGAATTTCGAAACACAAATTACTCGATTTGGTGCATAGTTTTTTGCTGCTTGATGCTTTAAGTTGGCACCTTTTCCATCAAAATTTGGGCAAGGTATTCCAGGGAAACACATTCAGCAAATATAGACAAAACATATGTAGGGGGTGTGTGAGGTGTCTGTTAGTTAAATCAGAAAAGCACACAATCTTATACATTGAAGGATTATACAACTTGATTCCGTTACATTAAAGCAGCGTTCAGACGGTCGGACTTAAGTTGCTTATGACCGGTCATAACTTGTGTCGGTAATACTGCCCTAGCACGACTAAAGGACGTAAGTGACATGTTTTACGAAATGCTGTTTTATTCAGTATCGTAGTTGTTATGTAACTTCCCCAGTAACTGGTTTACGCACATTCCTTGACATCGGTGTATGCTATACTTTTATATGGTGATCAGTTCGATCATGGTTCAAAATCAGAAAGCGTGAACTAGTTGTTAGAGTGATAATCGGATTACACGACTGAATTTACCGGTAACAACTGGTAGCGCTATCATTTTCTACTCCAAAGAATGCAAATGAGCCAATTGAATACAATGGCATGCTCTGCCGCACATATAACAGGGTACTCAACAACGGAATAAAGCTCATTATCCTCATTTGCATTCTTATGACCGGACTTATGTCTGGTCTTCATCGGGTATAAATGCGTCGGATATAAGTCGCGCTATACCCGATAGAGTTAAATCCGACTATTGTTCTCACTGCAAATTTATGTCCGACGCTATTACCGACACAACTTCTGACCGGTCACAAGCAACTTATGTCCGACCGCCTGAACGTGGCTGAAGTTTCCAACATGAAATTTTTTGATTTTCTGGTGACCTAACTGACTCCTACTTTTGTTTGGCGGAAATTATAAAACAGCATTTCGTAAAGAATGTCACTTACTTCCTTTTGTCATGGTAGGGCAGTATTACCGACACAAGTTATGACCGGTCATATGCAACTTAAGTCCGACCGTCTGAACGCGGCTATAGTCTTCAATGTCTTTCACTAATCACAGATACTAATTATCAACAATTGAATGCTATTAAACATGATTGACAAACATCCCTTCAATAAAATGAGACACAATGTAGCACTTGCTGTAACGGGGACAGCTTGCTAATCCGAAAACTTGCTAATCCGACAGCTCGTTAATCCGAATTGCAATGATGTTCATCGAAGTGTTTCTTTTGTTATACCATGGATTTTGCAAATCGTCAATAAGTGATCATGACCAAAAGGCGACTTTACAGATTCTTTGAAAATCGGATATTCCTACGATTTTTTTTGGACAATTTTGATTTCCCCCCATATTTTTGGTATTTATGACGTCACATTGCAGATATTCAAATTTTCGGATGCTAAGTGACAAGTTCCGGACTGATGAAAATCATTCTTCCATAACTTCATTTATCTTAAGAAGGCATTTGATCGGGTTTCGCAGGAAGGGACGTGTGCTATCATGGGAATGTTTGAAATCGACAATGGTAATGTAAGTGCTATTGAGGCGTTGTATTGTAATTGTAGGGAAACCGGCTCGGTGGCTTGTTCTTCGCTGTCGCCTGCCATTTTTGACAACTTCCTTGGACAAATCATGACAGAAGCTTGGATTGTTTTGAGGGATCAGTCACTATTGGAGGTGGAGCCATAAATAGCCTCGGATAAAGTCGTAAAATCATTAACGACTTTATAACTCACAACGTTCGTAATTACAGTCACATTGTCAAGTAGTGACCTGCGCCGTACGCGACCCACTGCAATTCACGCAGTTGGTTGTGATTGGTTGTTACCGCGATCGACACGCTAAGTTACGCGTACGCATGGACTGCGTAGAAGCTCGATCGTTTGAATATTTTCGATGCAATTTTCAGAGAGCTTATTTAGAAGATAAACTGTAACCCTCTTGGCCAACTATGTAAGTGTAGAAAGATCAAATTTCCAAACATGTTTTGTAATATCTAAGGTCCGTATGCACTAAGAGGAATTTATTTCCTGAAAAAAAACATATCTTTTTGGAATTTGTGATATTTAATGTCCTCGCTTAAAGATCTATGGTGAATTTTCTATAATTTAACCCTTTTGTATGTTTTTGAATATTTGTAGTTTTTTTTCAAAAAGAACAACAATTGGTTTAGTTCTGGACTAACTAAGTTGGTACTGGACTAAGGCATTTTCTTGTTCTGAAAATAATTATAAAGTTCTGAAACAGACAAAGAAATCAAATAATGAAAATTTGAGTTTAAATCTTTAAACTGGAACATAAATTATCGCTAGCCTTCTCTCTTAAACTGTGTAATTTTTTCAAAATTTCAAATTTCACTTAGTCGGGGACTAACTTAGCCCTGTTTTGTGCATACGGACCTAAGTCTGTAAAGGCCTTGAAGTAGCTATGGTAACCAAGCAATTCCTCTGATTCGTCAACAGCAAAACAAGTTTAACTTAAATACTACATATATAAAGCAAAGTAACCATCTTTGGGAGATAGATACACATGGGCAATACGCATAAAACAAAACAATTTTGCCGGATTTTGCTAAGCGGTTGCCATGGCAATCAGTAGCCGACCAATCAGGACATTTTGCAACCCCATTAAATTTAAGAATAGATATCAAAAATCAGGCTTAATATTTTAGCTATATTTAAGTTTGACATGTGTGCCAAATTTTGTGGTTTCACCTTTTTATGTTTAACAAGGACGGGGGATCAAATATCCAGCAAGAACGCCGACGCACATCTGACAAGTCAATAATAATAGTAAAAATCAAAACAGTTGATATTTTTTTAAATCTGTTGACTTAACTTTTAAAATTAACACGTAAGTAAAATTTAAAAGGTCAATTTTCTTATAAATGCAGACTTTACATACCAAAATATATTAAGAATAAGAAACTTAATGAATAACTAACTATCTAAATATATTGAAAAAAAAAATCACTTGCTCATTATCCTAAACATAACAACACTTAATATCAAAACTAGATGAAAGTATATACAATATCAAAAAGGATAAACACCAAATCATAAAACTATATAAAACCCTCATAATCCCTTGAGGTTGAATTATTACGCCAAATTTATACAAGCAAAGTACCGCGATAAGGCCAAAAAAAGAAACAAGCTTGTTTCTGATAACCCGCGCGCGTTTCTGTTAAGTTACATATTTCCCACATTATTTTTTTTTTTCATAATTCATATCAAAAAAAATAATAATTTTGATAAATAAAACAATTCTGTAAAAAAGCTTACTGGAGACTTGTGTAAAAAACTTAATTAAAATTAATCGTTCTTTTGTGAGAGCCAGCGAAATATTTAGTGCTTCTATATAGATACTGGCTCGAAACTATAATGGTCCACAACCATACACAACGGTCGAACAAGTTCGAATATGCTCTCGAGATAAAATGTGGGTCAAATCACTATTATGAATGGATGCGTGTTGATGCTGGTGGCTTTACAGTCTGAATATCAGCTGATCAAGTTAGCATTTTTGGTATAAAAAAAAAGAAAAAGCGCATATCGCATTACATTTTTGAAAAGTAAAAAATAAAAAATAAAAAAGCGCATATCGCATTGTACCTTTCAAGCATGTTACTAGAAACAAACTTGGTTTTTTTTTGGCCTAATAGCGTCACAAATACTGTTGGATAGAAATCTTGAATTTAAGGAAAAGGGCATGTTTACATAGAATTAATATTAGAAACATGGGACTAGGACCTTGGTGACCTGAAATAAATGTAGAAATATTTCAATCTTAGAAGTATTTGCAACAATATGATAATTTTCAAATATTATTTGTTATATTTTCAAGTACCAGCCCCCCCCCCCCCCCCCCCCGGGGGGGGGGCAGTCATACTTGAAATAGATACGGGTGTAAAGGCGCGCTCCGACAGGCTTGGGCATCCAGTGCGAGCAAAGGCTTAAAAAATCAGGGGTCATTGGGTGAGAGCCTTATTTTTGACATTCAGTGAGAAAAAAAATACAAAAATATAAGGTTTTATTGGTCAAAAATGAGGGGTCATCGGGTGAGAGCCTGTTTTTGAGCATTCGGTGAGCGAAAATTTGCATTCGGTGAGAGAAATATATAAACAAATTATGGGGTGTTTGGGTGAGAGCACATGCAATTGTAACAAAATAGGGGTCTTTGAGTACCTGTAACGCTTAAAAGGGGGGTCTTTTGACCCTTACATACGCGTCGCCTGAAGAATGGGACTGCCCCCGGAAAAAGTAGAAAGCCATATAAAGATTGTTTCATTTAAAGCAGTTGTTAACACATCCTTTTCGAAAAGCTTTTGCTCTATAAACCCTAAACTAAAAATTTCCCATTTTCTTTAAGTGGATTTTACATTCGGAATAAAATGGGGAATCAAGGTTTATTGTTAGCGAACAGATGATATGAGAACTGCTGATTTCATAATCAAGATATTGAGCATTAAGAACGTAAATTCTGAGGTATTGTGAATTAGGAATATTGATTTGACCGACAGTTCTTTTTTTTCATTTAAAACAATAATAATCAATGTAATTTGAATGTATATATGGTATATTAGAAATAAAGAAGTAACAATTTGCAGGGAGTTTGAAACCAAAATATTGTCAAAATGCATTAAATTGTACAGGATTTTAAACAAGAACATGGTTTTTTTTTGGTTTCTGTTAGTGAGATTTTGAAGGGTTTTTATTTATCAATTACCATCCTAAAATCAATCAAAATAAGCGGAATCGCAACTTGTCTTTTGTGTTGTTATTTCTGTTACTGCTATATGATGCAACGGAATGGATGGAATAAGTGATTGAAATATATTTTTTTTTTTACAAATTAACTCTTCTTGCTTGTTAATAACCCTGTATCAATATACACTGTGGGATAGTTGGAGCCCTTCAGTAAAGAAGAAAGTTAGTTCATATAGAGAAACAGGGACGATAGATAAAAATGCAATCAATATGGAAAAAATGGGCAACTGTCAAACAAGTGGGTGCCACATCTTTGTGTTTTCCTGATAATGTTTGGCAAGCTGTCAGATTCATATGAATATGAGGCATATATCAGGCTTCAGTAAATATGAAGTGACATAAGAAAAATATCCTAGCAAATAAACCCTGCATTTGATTTATTATGTAATTCATTAGAAAATATTCGTGGTCGTTTGTCATTACGTCACCATTTGAAGTCATTTCGTCGTCAATATATATTTCTATCATTCAACTTTAATTAAAAATGCAGAGTTGATCTTTGAGAGCAACCAATTTTTTAACAAGTTTCTTATTTTGACCAAAGATATCTTAGAACTGGATAAGCTGCACTGAGGTGATTACATAGCGGGCAATATAAAGGTTACCGGAAGAAGTAGAAGTATCTCGGTTTTTTTTTGCTCTTGTGAACTGTTTAAATAATTAATCTGTAAGGTATAAATTAGTAAAATACGGTATTTAAACTGGCAATTTTAATGAATCCCTATTGCCAGTTTAAAAACCGTATTTTTACAGATCTTTTTTCAGGAAAGTTGGTTGGTATCAAAATAACACAATAAATTTGACAAATTACAAGACGTTTAACCAACAATAATGGATATTACACCGTATATCACTCTAATCTAAACCCAAACACCACTGATTCTTACAATATAAATACATGATATACCGTTTAAATATAGCATTGCCTTATTACTGTTGATTTCTAGCAATGAAGCAATACATCAATAGAGGAACTTAAATAAGCAAGTCAATATTGATGATTACTTGCTCATCTATCATTGCTAAATCATTAGTTTCAAGATAAAACAGCATGTATCCAAGCCCGTAGCCAGGGGGTGCGGAGTGGCGTCACATCCCCCAAAATTTACAGGGTAAAAAAGGGTCCACAAAAAAACCCCTAAATGTCCACCACAAAAACACCTGAAGGACCCAAACACGGAAATGTAGGTTGTTTTTTAACAAAATACTAGTATTACTACACAAAATGCTTGAAAAACTACTAAAACACTACAATTAGTTTAGGGTCAACCAAACGATTTTTTTCCCTGCAAAAGGTCCTTTTTGAAAATCCACACCCCGTGAAAAAATCCTGGCTAAGGGCCTGGTGTATCTAAAGTGTACTAAAAAGCATTTTGAACTGTCTTTAAGTCGTATCAAATTCTTACAATCTTACAAAATGAATCGCAAAAAAGACATGACAGGCATCACATTGTCTCATCAATTGAAATCCTTCAATAAATACAAATAGCTGAATATTTGATTTAGGATACTGAACATATTTGTATTTAAAGTCTTATGAACCATCCGCCAGTCAATATTAGTTGACACATAGGCGTCATGAGAAAAAACACCAGGATTTCAGAGAAATGTTTAATTCTGATACTACCGATCAACCTTTTCTGCATCATTAGTGAAAAGACAAGGGTCTTATTGCATCCACATAGCGGTCTTGAACTGAACACTTACTGACAGTTACTATAATTAAGCATGCTGTCCACATCTCCCTGGAGACATTTTGATGTTATTTTGAGATCAATGTCCTTTGCCTTAAGAGTATTGTTTGTCACTTTGATATCATGGTATATACAATTCTCTTAAAGCACACTGAAGTTTGATTTTTGCCATGACGGTTTCTGAGCTGACCATATTAAAAAGGTTGAAACATTTCGTTTAATTTTTCTTTCCGGTTCAAATGCCAGCTTGACCGATATATTTACTTTATTAATGAAAACTACATAGGCAAAGAGGAATTTGCAAGTTTAGCTATTTTTAGATTTTGACACAGTTTCCTTCAACGGAGCAAAGTTCAATAGAAATGTTTCATTGAAATTGATTTCTATATGAATATAAGTAGTGCTTAAAAGTTTTAAGTGCCACAAAATACGAACGTCTCATCTACGCATGATGGGATGTACGTACTTTTTTAACGTTGGACGAAATTACCCTACTCCCTCAACTTTCTGGCAGTGTGTACCGATCCTTATTCTTCCTTTTTAGTGACAGCAATCAATCAATTAATAAATTTCTAAGATTATTTTTGATCTGCAATGTAGTCTTGATCCCCGAGGCTTCGACAGGATTTTGTTTTTGACGAGTTTCTTGCTTATTTCTTTCTTCAACTTTGTTGGATTTTCAACGTTTTGGGTGTCAAATTGTTCGTCTTTAACCAGCGACCAAAAGTGTAAATGGTACCTGATCCTGATCCTGAAGATTTCCCCCCCCCCACCCCAGTTTGCCCCCATCCCCGAAAAAAAAAATCAGAAGCTCTTAGTGCAAACATTCTCTCAATTACCCCTTTTTATTGATCATTTTGACATAAAACGTACACATTTTGCGCGCTTCGCGCGTATTTCACTATAAAATATCATTATTTTAGCATCGCGCGTATTTCACTATTAAATATCATTATTTTAGCAAAATATAGGCGTTTTTTAGCCAAAATGAGCAAATTAGTCCGAAAAAAATTTAGCGCGCATTAATTTTTTCCAAATTGTTTGCCCCCCCACCTGAAATTTGTCTTGCCCCACGTTTGCCCCCCCCCCCAGAATTGAGGTGCTGGTGCCGCAACTGCCGTCAGATCCTTCTTTTCGGGTCAAAGGTCACACGAAAGGTCAATAAAAGGGTCAAATTATCTTCTTTGATTTCAACAGTTAAGGTGTGAAAAGTGTAAATGGTACCTGATGTCAGACAGTGTGGCACTACAGGGGGGGCATTCCCCCCCCCCAGTTTGCCCCCACCCCCGAAAAAAAAATCAAAAGCTCTTAGGTGCAAAAATTCTCTCAATTTTGACATAAAACGTACAAATTTTGCGCGCTTCGCGCGTATTTCCCTATTAAATACCATTATTTTAGCCAAAAATAGGGGTTTTTTTTAGCCAAAATGAACAAATTAGTCCGAAAAATGTTGCGCGCATTAATTTTTTTTCACATTTTTGGCCCCCACTGAAATTTGTCTCGCCTCACGATTGCCCCCAACCCCCAGAATTGAGGTGCTGGTGCCGCAACTGTCGTCAGATCCTTCTTTTGGGGTCAAAGGTCACACGAAAGGTCAATAAAAGGGTCAAATTATCAACTTTAATTTGTTCGTCTTGGAACAGCAATCAAAAGTGTCAATGGTAACCCAGTTGCCCGACCTTTCCCTGGGGTCAAAGGTCAAAAGATGTGTCACTTTTTACACACACGCACAGGGGGGGGGGGGGGGGGGGGGTCGGACATGACGTCATCAGATTTTGAAACTCCCATTCAAAAAACTTGAATTTTAAATAAAGCTCCAAAATTTCATTTTATACCCTTACTTGGCGTATAAAAATATGCAGATTCCAAATCCGTTGAGGTTGGGACTTCAACAATGGAAAACTAAAAAGATATTTTGACTTTTTTGACAAATAAACGGATTTTTAATTACGGATAGTGTGACGTCATACGAGACATGCGCTCTGTATCGCTGCCGTTTCATATCGCGAAAATAGGCTCGTTTAAGCCGGGCGTTCAAGTATTATAAAATCCCCGCACATTGTATCTGAAACCAGTGGTGAAGTGGTTAGGGCAATCGCCTTCAGCCCGGAAAATCCGTGGATCGATTCTCACTTGGGTCTCATTTTTTTTCCTTCTCAAAACTCCTTTTCTTATGACTCTTTATCAGTATCTATATCTAAAAAACAAATATGATGCCATTCAGCCCCGGCATTCAGCATGCACTGCGCGGCATGATCGTGCAACATGATGTGCAACATGACTCATGAGCATCAAAAAGTGGTTTATTCATTTTTGATAATGATGGCATACACATAGGGTCTATAATAGAAAAAGATTCAGCTTGTGATTTCGGGCTTTATATTTAGCAAATTATTAAACTTTGTAAATATTTCAAATAAATCTGATCAAAATTAAACACGTGATCATCACCATCCTCGTACATTTTTATTGAAGGCAGTAATTTGTAATTTCGGTGTTTTCGCTGGTACCGTGCGTCGAAAAAGGGATCGTCCTACCACCACTGCGCACGCCTATCACAAAATAATACGGTTGTTTTACATTAAATTGTGTCATACTTTCATCACAGGAAGAGCGGATAGAATTGGATAAAGTTCAATGAAAGATATAAATAGTTTGTACTAAAGATATCAAACCATAACTTCCAAGATGATGAATGAAAAAGAACCATCAGAAAAGGGAAGGACCGATATAAACACTGAAAGAAAATAAAGAAAGCTAGAAATATTGAATATAATATAGGTGATTTGTGACTTCAAATTCTTGAATGTTTCTTTAGCTCTTCGTCTGTCTTGTGTTTATTTTCAAAAGCTGTTGGCTATCAATGATACGGGATTGCATCTATTGAATAGAGGTTATCCGTGTTTTGGATTAGCGGCCATCTTTGCGGGAATGCTATACAATATTCAGACCATTCAGGAGAGCAGCATAAGGAACGTCATACACGTTAGCATATTAACTGCTTCAAAATAGCCCGCCATATTCAGGGTCATTGATTAAATAAAGATTACTAAGGGAATGACCTCTTTTGTTTGCGATCACGCATGAGTGAAGTTGATACTCTCTATTAAATAAAAATCTGATACTTTTTATACTAAAAGAGATTTTCACCAAAGATGAGCATAAAAGAATAACAAAAATCTCAAATATAAGATGTAAAATAATTCTGACTTGAGTTACTTCCCTGGGGACTTTTTAACCGTGACTAATTGCACTACTCCGAATAATTGACCTTTTAAACTCGAGACATACACTCTTAGAAGGCCGGGATCAAATATACGAGTAGTTTTCCGGATCATTTTATTTGAATACTTTAAGGGTCACTTTTGATCCAACGTGGATCGTTTTGATCCTTTTTCGGATCAATATATACAAATGTTGATCCGGTTTTAGGATCATTTTATTTTGATCCTTTTTGATTACAATATCAAAGTTTTGATCCGTATTTCTGGATTACTTTGATACGGAAAGGATGAGCTCATATTTGATACCGCGTTTGGATCTAACGTGATCTTTTGTCTCATATTTGAGTACACCCATATCCACTACATAGCCGGAATGTATACAATGGTATAAATACGATGATTTCACCACACTTGACAGCTGCCTGTCCCGTGGCCGAGTGGTTAGAGCGATGGTCTCGTAATTACATGGTGTACGTGCGGCGTGGGTTCAAACCCTGCTAGGGTCACTTCAGTGAGATAGTTTTAGGCAGATCTTTTTTATAAGAAATATTTGATCCTTTTTTCGGATCAAGAATTGTGATCCTTATTTTTGGATCACTTTGATCCTTAAAGGGTAAGCTCATATTTGATACCTAAAAAGGATCAATTTCCTAAAAAGGATCAAAATTGATCCTTTTTGTCTCATATTTGATCCTGGGTTTCTAAGAGTGTAGGTAATGTCTTATGCATGAATTATAGGTTAATAAATGCGCATTTCATACGCGAGTGAAATGAGACAAAATCAATGCACGCATTGGAGTGCATTGGACTGCAATCAAAATTTACCGCAAGTGCATTGATTTTGTCTCATTTTACGAGCATTATGGAATGCAAATTTATTTATCTAATTCATACACGACAGAAAAATAATATTGCATCTTTTGTGAAAAGAAATAAGGCCTTTAATATGCCCATCAAATTCCAAAATTATCTAAACTAAATAAATAATCACCCGTCAAAAACAATGAAACATGCACACGCACTAAACGCCCGCCACGCAAACCGGAACGCAACACTAGTAGTGCATTGTGAAAATCCACTGCACTCCGCGTACTTTATATTCTTGCGTTCTGATTGGTTAGGTGACACACGAGTGTATGAATTAGACAATAATAACTGCGCACCATCTTTTTTGAGGTCATTGTTTAAAATCGGAGGTATTTGTTTTTGGCCGAGGTACTTATCTGAGGGAGCGTAGCTCCCGAAAAGAAGTACCGAGGCTCAAAACAAACACCGACGATTTTAAACAATGACCGAATTAAAAGATGGTGCAAAGTTATTATTGTCATTAATAAACGCTCTTTCGACATTTTAATGCCTTTTATGTGTAATTTTATGAAGAACTTATCCCTATGTGAAAATTCGATCAGTCCAGGCATGACGATCATCGCGTAATATGATAAACGCGCGTGTGCATAGTGCATACACGCGCTTAATTGGCTTTTTATGAGAAAACGCATTCAGCGCTAATGACATCACATACGCGGGTCATTATAAGAAGTTATTGTTACCTGATAATGACCGCGCAGTTGCTTGCGTAAAAGTAGAAATAATCTTAAGAGATTAGATCACGCTATTACGCAGGTTATTAATGCATTTTATTTCAAAAACGAAGTTCGAACTTTTCACTATTTGTTTTACTTTAGAGGCGATTTATTCAAAATATTGTCCTCATTTTCCCAGAGAAACACACATATACAAAGATTGGCTTAATTTTACATAGTTTATATGCATACTCTCGTATGATTATCATCTCATATGACGCATTTCAGAAGCCATACTAGAAAGGAATTTTGAAATTTTAAAAAAGGAATTATCTTAGTGGAAGAAAACAATATGTTCATTATTTGTCTTTCAATTCAAAACATAAGTACATTGATTGTGGAGTGCCCCAAGGTTCAATCCTGGGCCCGTTATTATTCATATTGTATGTAAATGACATTGCTGCTACTACTTCTTTGTTTTATATTATTTTGTTTGCTGATAATACAACATTATTATACTCTCAGCTTTTAAATGAGGTATCTTAAGAAGCGTTTTGTAAATAATGCACACCATTAATCCAGATTTAAAGTTCTGCGGTCATATATCACAGAGATTATTAAATACAGGTATGTTTTACGGTGGCAGCTTTATT
>JXSR01S004944.1:42449-53660 GCA_000969725.1 Ophiothrix spiculata
ATTTACGTTAAATTAAACATGGTTGTGATTAAAATAAGTCAGAACTATGATCATGTTCCTGCATTAAGATTAAAAAATAATGGTAAGTAGATAATTAATCTGTATATATGTCAACCAGAGATATACCCCTACCCCGTGAAAAAATGCTCATGAAAGTACATGCCATGGCATCGAAATCCGCGGTAACGCGGCCGCGCCGTTCCAAGAAAAAAATTGAACTCCAAGAAAAAAATCGGTAAGCTTAAAAAATATAAATAATAATATAAAGTCAAATAATAATTAAAAAAAAATCACGAAAATTTCTGACGGCAGATGATTTTTCTGGTTATAGGCCTATTGAAAGATAAAAACAAATAAATGAGCCAAATTTTGGGGTGAAATGCACAAATAAGCCAAATTTGGGGTTGTGATGCGTGCATTTTTCATAAATCTCACAGAAAATTCTCATCAGCACAATAAAAGTTCCCAGAAAGGTTTATTTTTTTCCTGTACACTGGTACATGCTGCTCCAGTCCATAATATTTTCAGTAACACAGATTAGTGAGTTCCCTTTTATGTATTTTTTTCATAAAACAAATCTGCTATTTTCTTTTAAATCAAATGCTGTTAACAAAACAAAACGATAGGGAATACTAGATGAAGCGCTTTATTCATTTAATTTCAATTGAACACCGACATGCAACACTGACCCAAAAACATTTTTTCCAAAAATGGGTTATACACAGGAGAGACTTTCTTATAGATAGGGCTATCTTGTGTGAGAAAGAATGAACACTGCAACTTCCCCCAAAACGTCCACGAACATCCTTTATGCATATGAAATATAACAAAATCCATGGACTTGGGCCAGTGTTGCATACACATGCTCAATCTTCAGCTTGAAATTTAGATCAGGTATGGGTTTTGTCAACATATCTAAGATATTAAACTACAAAAATTGAGGCAGAACATGAGCACAAATACATTATTGCACAACATTTTGAGTAGCAGTGGATCCCAATCCTCAAGTACTTAAAATCAAATACATGCAGCACATATAAATGCGACAATGACCCAAGTCCACCATCAAAAATGACACCCCTACAAAGCATTGTAAGCACTTACAAGGTTGAAAAATCATGTTTCAATTGGGTTCATTAACATACCATGTATGCCAAATTGACAACTAATACATGGGATAAACTATTTTTTCGTATTTCTCAAAAACTACTGCTGTGAACTTGGATAACCGTTGCTTTACGATATTCAATTATCAATTATTGTTAATCACGAGATGAAAGAATTGGGCAAAGAGCACAGCGACCTTTACGTTTTCTGACATTATGCTTGCAGTTAAATGTCAGGAATGGGGATTATTTTTTTGTTTGGAAACGTTTAATAATTGATATTCTTCAAATATAACTTCAAAAATATCATGGATCTGCTACAGAATACCTTCAGAAATGGTGAAAACATGTAGATTTTCGAATTGGGGCAAGTTTGTTATCATTATGAATGTGATTGATATTTTGTTCCTTATAAGGAGATTTTCATAATTATAATTAATGGAGTTATTCCTGTAAGCAATTTGGTGTACAACATTGATCTGGAGGCTGATTCGATGGCGATTGTAAGCTGAGCAATTATAAAAAGATGTACTAAAAACTGCATTGCAATTTTATAACTTATTTGAAATCTTATTCTTATACGTCGGTTGATTAAAATGCAAATTTCTCGTTATTGTTCTGCATAATTTTTGCCCACCCTTTAACATTACGCTTATTTTAGTTAAAATGGAGTTCTTGTACTAAGCCTTCTGGTAGTAACCATTGGTAACTACCATGACTACGATTTGAGCTCCCATTAGCGATCACGTTAGCTGGTGCGGAATATACGTCTCGAGTTTGAACCCTGTTGGTGCCAAAAAAAGAGTGTACTTGAAATTTCCTTTGACAAAGAACTGATAGCTTATTGTCTCGTGGACACTCGTACTAAACTTGGGGAGCTGATTCGGGCAGAAATGTTGCGTGATGTGGGCTGGTCAAGGTTCTGCACCTCTAGAGGGTGGCCTAGAATCTGAAATGATTAACAACAGTCACAGTAGTGATACAAACAGCACATTGACATCCTGTAGTAGTAGTGCGTTGAAGACTGCAATCCTAATAACAGATATATCTGACCATTTACCTACAATTTTAATGACTGAAATGAGAAATGCTAAGAAAAGATCAGACATCAAAGTTGAGAACAAATTTATATACAAGAGAAACTTTACTGAAGATAATGTATCTAGACTGAAATCAAAATTATCTGAAGTAAACTGGAATGACATTCTGCATGGCTCTGACGTAAATATGGACTATAATAATTTTATAGATAAATTTAATGAATTATATAATGATTGTATTCCTTTAAGGACACGTTGTATAAATAGACGTCAAACTCCGCAGTCACCCTGGCTTACCAAAGGACTTTTAAAAAGTATCCAAATAAACAATAAGTTATACAAAGAGTATTTACATTGCCCCAATGACATACGAAATATGAAATTTAAGATGTACCGTAATAAGTTAAATAGTCTTATTCGTAAGTGTAAAAGGGAATATTTCTACAACAAATTCAAGAACACGCAGAACGATATAAAAGAAACATGGAAAACAATTAATTCTATGATTGGACGTGGCAAAAACAATAACCAACCTGATAAATTCAAATCAAATAGTGAAGAAAACATTAATGATCCTGAAAAAATATCAAATGCTTTTAACGACTTTTTTGTCAGTATTGGGTCCAAATTAGCTTCGAATATTTAACATTCAGGTAAAGATTATTATGAGTATCTTACACAAGCCAACCAAAAATGTATGTTTTTAAAACCTGTTGTTGCTGACAAAATTATCAAGATAATAAACAAGTTTAATTCAAATAAAAGCCCTGGTCACGATGACATTGGAAATATGATCGAGAAAAAAATTGCTCGTCTTTCGATTATTTTCAATTGTTCTCTTCAAATCGGCGTTGTACCAAATCAACTAAAGGTGTCTAAGGTAATACCAATATATGAGAAATATGATGCAGAAACATTCTCTAACTATAGACCTGTGTCTGTACTTCCATGTTTTTCAAAAATACTTGAAAGGTCAATGTTCAATAGAAGTATGGACTTCATAAATAATAATAAGTTATTAAATAAAAAACAATTTGCATTTATATCTAACCATTCAACTCAAATGGCAATCATTGAACTTGTCGATAACATAACTAAGTCTGTAGAACAAAATGAAAGTACACTTGGTATTTTTCTCGATTTATCAAAAGCCTTTGACACCATTGATCACAATATATTATTACATAAGTTTGAACATTATGGATTTAGAGGTATTGCATTAGAATGGTTTAAGAGTTACCTTGAAAACAGAAAACAATTTGGTCGTTACAAATATTGTGATTCAGAATTCAAATGTATAACTTGTGGAGTTCCACAAGGTTCCATTTTGGGACCATTGTTATTTATACTTTATGTAAATGATATTGTAATTGCTACTTCGCTATTTGACATCATATTATTTGCAGATGATACTACTTAACTATATTCCGATCCTGATATTGCTTCAAAAATAAATACAATCAATAAAGAATTGACTGAGATTAGTTTAGAGCAAACAAACTGTCGATAAATGCCAGTAAAACAAATAACATGATTCTAGGAACTACACATCTTACCAAAAAGTATACCGTTTCAAATGTTGAACTATTGAAAGGCACTTCTAACAAACAAAATAAAATTGATAGCTTAAATGTACCAAAGAAAAACAAATAAATGTTATTCTTAACGACGTTTCTTTACAAAGAGTTGCTTTTACTAAGTTTCTAGGTGTCATTATTGACGAAAATCTGACTTGGAAGAATCACATAGACGCGATATCTAAGACTATCTCAAGAATTGTAGGTGTGCTTACTAAACTTAAGCACTATGTACCAGAATACATTTTACATTCATTATATTGTACTTTAATTTTACCATACATTAATTATGGTATTCTTATTTGGGGTAATACGTGTAAAAGTTACTTAGATAAAGTCATTAAGTTACAAAAATGGGCTATCAGAACAATATCATGTGCACATTATAGATGCCATACAGTGCCTTTGTTTAAAAAACACAATGTACTAAATATATACATTTAAACTGGAACTAGGTATATTTATGTACAAACACCAAACAAAGCGTCTCCCAAGTGATTTTTCAGAATACTTTATCAAAAATAACCAAGTCCATAAATATCAAACAAGATATTCATCAGACTATATCATTAATAAAACAAAGAACAAGTTTTCTGACCGTGCAGTTCGCACAATGGGTCCAAGCTTATGGAATACATTAGATTCAAATATAAAACAATGTAAGACTGTCAAACATTTTAGAAATGTGTATAAATCCAATATTCTTGCTAGTTACAACTGTGTTTGTTGGTTTTTGGCATGCCTAACCCTGTGCTTTGTTTGGTTTTTGTATGCGTTTTGTCCCCTTTTGCTTTTGTTTTGTGTGGTTGAAACAGTGTCCTGCAGGGAATGGTCCCTTCGGGCCTTCTTGGCCTTTTGACCATTCCCACAATATCACAGTCTCGTTTTATGTGTTTTTATGATATTTTTCTGTATGATATTGTGAATAAAATTGATTGATTGATTGATTGATTGATTGACATAGCGTCTTAAAGGCTGTTGTCCTGTGTCCGAAAATTTCGTAACAGGGGTATTTCGTGTTTACTGCAAGATTTTACCCTCTTATTCATGACACATGATAACAATTGTTGGCGTAAATGAAGAGTAGTGTCTATAGATTATACTTTAGCCTTGAAATTGATTTGACTCACAAAACCCTCTTTAAAAATGGTGAAAAGAATATTTAAATGGTAAATATTTGGTCAAAACGCCACAATTGTTGTGCAGTTCGAATCATCCAATCTTATGTAAATCTCATCAGTTTATGGTTTAGATGGTATTTTTCGTTAAAATCGCGTGAACGTAAATTAGACTGTAAAAAGTTCGAAGCATGGGAAGTCTACGTGTGCATTATCATTTGTTATTCCTTGATAAGTATTTATGCCACAACCTGGCAATACCTGAACAAGATCAAATAATCGAAACTGTGTAGATTCAATGATACTACGAGAAAAAGAACCGCGCCATGGTTTATTGGTATGAGGGGCCACCGACAATTGACGGCCAAAATGGTACAGCCATTGTTTAACGTAGCTGTTGAAAACTGACAAGCCAAAAAAAGTTAAGTATCACAAGCGCAAAGACAATTGACAGTGATCTACAATTTCAATTTTTCAACAACAAAGTTAATACAAGAATACATTTTTACCGATTTTCAAACAGATTTCTACAATTTTTTTCTGATCCTCTTTTTTCTCTTTTACCCTTTCCCTTTTTGTATTTTCATTTTTCGGACAAGCCTTCAGGAGGTGAGGGGGATTGCTACCCTGCCCCCCACGCCCGTGGCGCCGCCCCTGTATCCCTGTAATAAGGTTTAAACCGGTGTGTGTACTTTGTCCATCAGGTTTGGTTCTTATCAATACGTTGTTGTCCTAAATCTTATCTAATAGATTTTGTACACAGATTGCTGATCAGGGTTAGTTTGGCAACCGTCTTCGCCATTATAACGACCTGGCTATACAAGATAGATTTATCAACTGTAAGAGGTAAGAAGAATCTATATATCATCAGTTGTAGGAGAGTTACATTTTGTACCATTCTGCAGTGAAAAAATGTAGGATCTCCTGACTTAACGTGTAAAGTAAAACTTTGGAGGGTTTACTTACTTAATATAATGTGACAGTTGAACCAATTTTTTTCCAGCCTATTCACAGGAAAGGTGAAGAAAAAATGGCAAAGTGGTTCAACTCCCCCATGGGTATAGAAGGGTTGAGCCAGTGGAGAAGGAGAGTTGAGACACCATATTATTCAATACGGAGTACAAAATTATTATTTTTTTTTATTTTGGCGTTTTGGTATTTCTAATTCTAAAATGGTGTTAAATATTATCAGTGTGGTTACTTCTAAGTAAGTTCATGGTATAATTCTATTCAAAAATATTTTTTGGCAAAATAACACATGAATTTTCTATGGTCAACTCTCCCCTAGCCTAATGGCTCAACTCTCCTCATATGCACCAAAGCACAAACTACATGTATGCAATCTCTTGGTAAAACCAACTTAAACTATTTAATTTGCACCAGCTTTAAAAATATTTACTCATAAACGCCTTTAATTGAACAGAGACACAAACTACGACGCGTTTTTTAATCTAGTTGCAAAATCAAGATAATATATTTTTTTAATAAAAATTGGTAAGACACGTCCAAATCTTTTTAAAGGTATAGCGCAAGGAATTATGCATTTATTTTTAACACTGAAACAATATGGAGTGATAATGATATTATACATTTACTGTAGGAAGAATTAGTCAGATGAGTGTCTAGTTCTGGAGATTACTGGGGTGATTCAACCCTCCTGGTGGCTCAACTCTCCTGTATCTCCCCTATTTAGTTAATTTATATGAGAAGAATTTAGCATGTAAAACAGCTAATAACTATTTCATTTAATGAAGTTATACTTTTTTAAAAGGATGAATTTACCCGATTCATATCTGAATAGCTTGTATTCGTTCCATACAGTAAATACCGTTCCATACAATTTCTATGTATCCATGATCATACATACAGTACTTTATTAATAATTATATTATAACTGATCCAAAAAGAATATCGGACAGTATTCTGAGTGAAATGGGAAAGGATACTAGTATGTTTAAAACAAATCGGGGCTTGAGATTAGAATTCCTGATTTCTTTTCTCACCAAGTAAGGGCTAAGAGTAAATTGTACAATTGTGTTGGGAGTGGCCATCTTATTCTTTCTCTTTTTCTTGCTATCTTTTCTATATTCGGCATCTTTTCAAAGATGCATTGGCCAGCATGCATAGATTAGCCATTTCTGGCTATCCAGGTTGGTACTTTTGTATGAGCTTGGAAGAGACCATGAGTTCATCATGGATCTAATGGCATGTGTCCGTCACGGACCAACCGAGGTAAACAAACAAAAGCTGAAGTTCATTTTATATTGATTCCTTATACATGTTCGGTAATAAAATCCCCCTTTAACATGTTTAACAAGACAAATATATTTTAAGTTCCTTGAACTTGAATCTGTTGTTGGCTAATCATATTAAAGCCCTATCTTGTTTGTTCATCTCTTTGATAACACACCGAAACACTGTGTATAACACAAGCTTACTGTTTTATGAACTCTATTGGATATAGTGTGTAAATTAACCTATAATACCTTGTATTGCGTATACACTGTTAGAAATAAATCTGCTAGAATTAAAGGATTTTCTGGCAGAAAAATAATTACAATTGAATGAAATGTTCTATAACTTGAAATTAATTTTTATCACAGAAGGTGTTTTACGGATAGAAATATATGATGTTATATATATATAGAAATTCCGGTAACAGTTTATTGGACACTATGAAAAGTATGCCTATTACTAAACAAAATGCCTTTCTTATTTCGATTGCTTGTTTTCCTTTTATTTTATGGCATATGTATAAAACATAAGTTAAAGTATTTATTTTTCCTTTCAGATTTGAGGAAACAAACATGACCACGATCGATTTTAGCGGTACCTATAAGCTGGATCGTAGCGATGAAAATTACGACACGTTTCTAAGAGAAATGGATATAAATATCGTATTTCGAAAAGTATTAAATCTAGTGAAACCCACTATGATAATTAAACAAAATGGAGACGAATTTGAAATAACCATAAAGTATCCTACGTTGACTAAGACTCACGTTTTTGTAGTTGGAAAGGAATTTTCGATCGACTTTCCTTGGGATAAAAAGGAGCACAAATTCGTTGCGACTTGGGAAGGTGAAAAGCTTTATACTAAACCAACTGTTGAAATGGACATGCCAGTTCAAATTCGTGAGTTCAAGGGAGACGAACTCGTCATAACATCAGTGAAAGGCGATTTAGTGACATGTCGTTATTTCAAAAGAGTGGACAAGTAAAGAACTATTATAATAGAAGAGTACATAATATTCGTATTGAGATATTTGATTAAAACATGTATGTTTTGAAATGGGAATAGACCAACGGAAACAATTCAGATATCTTTCATATTAGAAAATCAAAGAAGGTCCGGAAAACAATATATGACCAGTCTTGTCGAAAAGTACCTTATGGGTCTTAAAATCACAATTATACCCAACCTTATTGATATGGCTGGTCACACTGTTGTATATATTTATGAGGTCGTTGATGCTTGTGCTTTCATACATTTGAAGTCATTAAATGAGTCCGGGATATATAAACCTAAAATAATTAAAACAGTATCTTTTTTCAAAGTGGACTTTCAAAAGTCCATTGTTTTTTCACTATCGACCATTTTGGCTAATAGGGCTGCCTAATAATCATATTTGAATAATTTTTTCTAACATATTATTTTTTTAAGATTTCAATAGACATTACTCCTAAATAAGAAAAACGATGACATGAAATATTAAGTTTGCATTTTTTTCTTTATTATTTTGCAATATTGGTCATGAACATTGTACAAAAATACTTTCTTACACGGAATTATATTTACACTTAGAAAAATATTCTACAGCTTAATTACAAAGGGCTAACTTGGCTAGAATATGTAAAATCATAATAAGCACATTTTCCACTTCAACTCTTTTGATGGTCTTCACGCAGGCCGACGATGGAATATTTCAGAGATTTTCTCTAGCTTTTCTCCTCATTCAACATTGTTCAAGTGTAGACCAACTGCATATGACGCTGCCTCATCACTCTCCAATAGGAGTTCTGCTTTGCTAATACCGTAGATGATGCCCATGAGATGATGCTAGGAGAGCTATGTCATCGGTGAAATCAAGGACATGAAGTCACATTGAGCAAATTTAATCAGCTGGGCACTTTCACGGTAACGGTAACTTTGCTTGACGAGTTTGCCAGACTGAGAGCTTGACTACCTTGATGGTACAAAAGAGCCTGACCAACTTCAAGTTGGCTTGAATAGCTTATGTTAGTCTTTGAGGACAACATAGTTGACAGCACAGACATGTGAAACACCGTGCCGTCGTTTGACTTCATAAATGTCACCATCATGTACTACTGATGTATCATGAATTATATCATTTGTTTATATGCAGCTGACTGACTATTTTGACTATACTCATATGTCACTCTTAAACCTCTCTCTACATTATTGACGGATTAGCTATATCAAAGTATCCCGTGACTCTGCAACTGCATAGTATGCGTATATAATGCACTAGGTTTGTCTAGTTGGCTGGACTAGCTTGGGTTATTTGGGATCGACTAGTTTGAGTATTTAAAGCTAGTCAAGGCAGCTGGACTAGTGTTACATTAGTCCATCCAGCTGGACTAATGTTATGTTAGTCAAGATGTGTACCATCTGGACTAACTTAAAACTAGTCAATAACTAGTCAAGCGACTAGCCTAAACTAGTCCAGCTTGCTGGACTAACGTCAAGCTGGTCAACAGACTAACTTAAAACTAGTCAAGCAACTAAAATGAGACTAGCCCAGCATGCTGGACTAGGCTTAGTTAGTCATCCTTGTTAGTCCAGCAATACTGACTAACTTAAAGCTAGTCTAGATGCGTACCATCTGGACTAGCTTAAAGTTAGTCACACTGACCAGTTTAGGTTTTCAGTGTATACTCGATCAATATACGCTTTACGCTAACTTGAATTAAAATTAAAACTGGTAAAGATCGTCAAGTTACATGTCTCACCAGCTTGCATATAAAAATCAATTAAAAGGGCTATTTAAAACAGCGAGGGGGGTTGCAACAACTCATTAAGTCTATACTTTTTGTATTTCAAGATCAATATGGACAAGTGCTATAAGAAATTGTTGTAAAATTTAATTTATTAAGGTCGAATCCGTAAATCCAGACAGTTTAGTGTTCGAATTTCTTCTTTTCTAATGCTTATTAGCTTTTAAACTTGAATCAACTACACCTGACTGTAAATAGTAAAATCGTGGTTGTTTTTAATCAAATACAAAAACAAAATTGATTTTTGATTTCAGAATGCAATGGGTAATTATTTTTGTGCCTAGTTTAATCATCGCCCAAATTTCATATTTGTTTGCTTGAAAACTATTTGGAGCTTATGAAGAAGCGATGAAATTACAGTGTGTTGACTGACAGCTTTAGGCGATAAAGAATATTGTGTTTTTCTAATACTCACTACTGATTGTCTCTTTATCCCTTGTTACGTACTTCCTCAATTGTCAATAACATACTTCATTTTATCTATTTATTAAATCAATTTTTAAAACAAAGTTGAGAAACCAGGGGTTTGGATGAAGCATTTTTAATATCTTGAACATTTCATGTTTCTAGCAAATGAATGTATTGCAAGAGAGAACGGTGCAAAGGTTTTTTTACATTATTATTATGTTTTCTAACGATTCTTCACAGTCGTGTATTACTTTCCTGTTTCGATCTAATCCAATAGAGTAACTTAAATTATTTACCAAAAGAATAACTAGAGATTGAGACCTTACAAAGAGCAGAAGGTAAGTTACATGGGGAGTATTTGGTACTTTGGTACTTAAAGGCGGTGTCACACATCACCGTATTGACAAAAACGTACGAATAACGTACACTGTTTTGACTGTACGACGATGTTCGTTATGTATTTGGTAGAAGCACGTTCAATCCGTTATCCATTCGGTGGGAATGCGTTTTACGTACGTTGAGTACGTTGTCATGTTTTGAGCAAGGTCAAAACTCTCATACGTTATGCAGTCGTTAATGTACGGTGTGCACCCGTCATTTGCAGTACCAGGGTTTCAACGTATCATTACCGAACATGAGACGCATAAACCGTTTGCATACCGAATATGAAATGCAGTGACCGTATACATATCGAGCTTAAACCGTAGTTTAACGAATAGATACCGTATGAAACGTTCACAAACCGAATTCCCACCGGATGGATAACGAATTAAACGTATTTTTACCGATCCACTAGAATTGGATCTTTTCTCAGTTGATCAAAATTAATCAGAGAGCCATGGATGTGGTAACCCGCCTCTAGAATTACTTCAAGTCTCTAGAGAAAATGAAAGTGGTAGGAGGACCAGTATTAGAATTCCTGATTTCTTTTCTCACCAAGTAA
>JXSR01S004946.1:17292-36215 GCA_000969725.1 Ophiothrix spiculata
ATACGTATTGAATAATTCAAAATGTTTACCTTTCTAAAGTAATTTAAAAGTACAGTAACATTTCAAAATAGTTTGATTCATGTCCTTAAGGTTACATGGAAAGAGAAAATTCTAAGTTGAGCACTTATCGTTATATAGAGGGCCAAAAGTGTAAGAATGGCTATTTTGCCAACAAATATAGAAAGAAAATTGTTATTTACTTTAAATTTCAATTCAGATATTCAGAAATGCGCTGATTGAAATTACAAATTTTCACATTAAGGCTCGGTCACACATCCACGAAACAAATAACGTACTAATCACGTACACTGGTTTGGTAATCGATATATATGTATTTCAATGACCAAACCAGTGTACCTTATTAGTACGTTATTTGTACGTTTTGTGATGTGTGACAGAGCCCTAAATTAGATAGTGCAAAACCACCTAACCACCTCCAGTGACTACCAATTGATAAACGCATAAAATTCAAAATCCTTCTTATATAATTAAATGCCTCCATTTTCAGGTTCCCGTCTACTTAAGTTAATGTATTCAAGTAAAATCTCAAACTTATGGTCGCATAACACGTTCAACATCTGACACGACACGGATTTATATTCCTTTTCCTAAACGTGTTTTGGAGACAAAGTTTTTACATCTCCTGGTGCCAAAGTTTGTAATAGCTTAACTCGTCATCTAAACGGAGTTAAATGATATGAAAACTCTTAAGAAAATGTTATAAAGTCACATATGTATAAGATGTAATTGTTTGGTTTTCTCTCTTATTTTTATGAAGTTTGCTTTGCTGGTTGGGGTGTGTGTGTGTGTGTGTGGGGTGGGAGTTTTGAAAGTGGCTTATAGAGGGCAAAAAGGTTCGAATTTGAACCATTTATTACTTATATTTTTTTTAATATTTTGATTACTTCAACATATTGTTTGTTTACTCTGGTGACTGGAGAAGACATAATTACATTTTTGTCGGCTTAATAATATACTAGTATGTCCACATCTACCAGAATACATTTTGAAAATCACAGCATAGGCATACGTTTTGACCTACTTCCACGGTTCACTATCATTCGGTTAATCAAACAGGTGATGAAAGAAACGTCCAGGAAAAAATAAATTCATCTGAAGATGTCAACGACCTTGCAAGATGGTATTTCATTTTCTTTTCTAGATTTCAAGATTCTAACTTTGTTTAGAAGATGATATGATTAAAATCGGTTTACACCAATACAGCGTTTCCTCTAGTTGTAAATTTGCAAGATTAAGTTGTGAATTAATCACTGTTTCTGCAAAAAAACTGTCTTTTCATGTAAATGGATAAATATTTGTTTCAATCATATTCAGATAGGTGAAAAATATCTTAACGTCCATGACAAGTGTGTGTGGGGTAAGGGGTGTGCATGGAGGTGTGGGATGCGTGTTTTAATTAGCGTGTTGTTATTTTTAATTGCGCAGTGGAAAAGCATTTTGTCTTAAGGAAGATAAGATTCCCCTTTTTCTTCGAATGTTACTACAGGAATTTAATTTTACTCAACTAGTGATCAGTTTCATGCAAACATTTTCCCGTGACGAGGTTTTTAACCCAATGTCAAAGTTTTAGGTCAACATGGATCTCCAACACCAACAATCGATTTGAATCAAATCCGGCTGGTGCCTCCAGATGTGTTTTTAAGGTACCTCTTCGCCTCTTAGCCTCTTCGGCGGTCCATTTGTCATAAGTCAAATCTTCTGAGTGCATTAAAGAAGACAGTTAAGTAAGTTTTCTGTGTAAAAACATCGATAACAATGGTAAAATACATTTCGATTTGTGTTATTATCATTCGACATTTTATAATAATGTTACTTATGATTTTATTTCCTTCAACTTCGTCATTCTCTGTAGTCTGTAATGTCTGCAATGTTTTAGTGATTACATCTGATTCTTACACCCGATAATTGTTTACACGTATCGGATGTAACTGTAATACCGGACTTGACTGCACGTAACACGTGTTAAAAACATTTTTGAACACTAATTTCGAATGAACACATGTGTTCTTTTGAAATTAGTGTTCAAAAATGTAAATTTTGAATGTACAAAAGGCAATAACTCTATCATCATTTGTCATCTAATTCTAACAAAGTTTACCTCCAAATTATTTTACATTCGCGGTGATCAGGACATGTTTAGAAGCTGTTCAATGGAATTTGCATAGATAGAAATGACATTTTCACAGGTATATTTATCGTAAATGCAAGACAGATTTTCTACACGTACTTGTCAGCTTACGCTATCGATTTGTTACCTGCGCCACCGACAGACGTATCAGAATTTGGATACACTCAAAAAACTGCTACGGGTATGAGAATTTTGATAGATTTTTGATACGTGGGTTATCCGAATTGTGAGTTCAACCAAAGTTGGCTGACCATTGCAGGGAAAAGAAAGTATCAGGACCTTCCCATCATGCCTTGCCTCTAATGGAATTTTGTACAGGTTTTAATGAGAGGGTTTAGAGATGAAACATAGCACACTTAGAAGACCTCGACCAAAATTGGCATTTAAGATATGTTTCATCCCAAAACCCTCTCATCACAACCCATACAAAACATATCCCATCGGAAGCGAGGCATTATGGGAAGGTCCTGATGTCTTCTTTTATTGCAGGGCATCAGCAACTGGAAGGATTGAAGGCTTAGGTAAAGTTGCCAAATGTATTATCAAAAAAGAAGATCTCAAAATCATCGGAGGTCATCGCCGGATACAGGTCGCCCCTTGTCTAATTAGTCACTCATTTCATGGGTACAGAACCTTCATTTTCTTATTATTTTTCAATATGCAACTGATCACTTCAATAAGACCTACTTCAAAACTTCCAAATCCCATGACCAAAAATAATATTTGATATTAAATCCCATTTGCAGCCAGAATTCAGCTCGCTGAAATATCGCTTATTTAATTATTTCTTTTATTCATGTAAAATTGCAGGAAAGGCCGTTTTTGACATGTGTATGAATATTCATGAGTTCGGATGCACTAGTTTAAAAAGCCTGTAAACTCGCCGAAGTAGCATAGAATATCAAACGAAACTTGCACTTAGAAGCATAAATGTTATGAAAACATTTTGAAATTTAAAAAGAATGAACATTTTGGAAATATAAGTGTCTTTTCGTGTGATTTTGCAAGTGTTTATTTTCCTTGTGAAAAGGTGAAATTAGGTGTTTGCGTTTTACCTAAAATCTACGGTTCTGGACTTTTTATTTTATATATATTTTAGCCACTTGGTCAAAAGAGAGCGACAACATTTCTGTAACAGATTTACTAAAAAAATTGCGGTAATTTTGGGTAAAACACGCCTCGCGTAAGATGTAATGCTTGGTCCAATGAGGTCCAATGAAACATCAAATTTCTACGCAAAACATCATATAACCCCGGAAGTTTTTTGTGCGAGAGGTCCCAGTTTCGAATCCCGTCGGCGCCTTCTATTTCTTCTTTTTTTTTTTCATTTGAAAACAAAGTATTATTTTTTTTCCATCGTATTAGATTGATATTCCTTTATAAACTACTTTTACAAAAAAATTTGTTTAGATAAACATGATAAAATAATTTCCCCGTAGCCAACATAGCCCGTAAATATGCACAGTCGATGCACAGTCAAGCTCATGAGCTGCTACACACGTGCATGGTATGGTAAATGACGTCAGATTTGCCTAAATACAGCCCCAGACCTCCAAAAGGTGTGATTTGTCGTTTACGATGTTCGCTGTACTATCGCGATAATATGACCGACATCTTGCCCTTTTCATACGTCTAATTGTTCTGACTTTTCCTTCGTCTTATTACTTGATTTTAAAGTCTTACAGGAAAGATATATTTTTCAAATTTCATGAATGTGAGGTCTGATACCTTAACTTGCAGTTTATATTAGCCAATTCACATAAAAATTGGTAAAACAAGCTGCGCGTAAGTAGATGTGAGTTCATGATTTTAAAAGTTGAAAATTGTCAGTTTTGTTTAAAATGTAATAAAATGAAGATTTTTGTTTTATTCCCAACAGTCAAACGAAGGCGTGTTTTATTGGGGAAACTCTTATATATTTTCATCCATATCTCCATTTTGTATTTGCATTAACCCCCTTGTGATTATAGGAGTTCGAATTCCGAACTTTCCGACAGGTTACGTCAAGAAAAAAAATATCGCGAACATGTTTTTAAATATTGATCGCCAGATCAAAAAATTAAATTGCTCATTAAAAGCTCATTTGCATAGGATCTAAGAACTGGCTGTTTGAGCTGAAACAGAAGTATTTACTTGAATCATATCTTACCTGCGTAAAAACATTTCATATTAACCACAATGGTTGGCGTGCATGATTAATGCATGATCATTTTCAAAATGTATAATTGCGTTTGTATATATTAGATTTAAATATCTAATATGACACTGGGATGAGGTTGAATCAGGTTAAATAAACTGCATGTATAATCAGAGCTGTCTATTGTGAAACGAAACACAAACAACTTTGTTGAAATCTGCACTCTTTACTTATAAGGAGAACCTAGAAATCAAATCTGAAAAGAGTAACATAAAACCCTGATACAGCGTTTTTATTTAAATCAAATCTGTAATATGCTTTTATATTCAATACTAGATTGTTTAAATTATTGGATCAGGTGTGTCAGCATGTTTCTGCTGATTGGGTGTTTATTCTGCTTCTATTTTCACGGAATCTTTGTTTGCATAGCCGCGATTACCGCACTCATATTTATATTATAGGCTCTTTAAAGTTTAAAACCTCCCATTTGACTGTTGTGTTTTGCATATTTCCGAGCAGCGTTACACTGTTACACTGTTGGGCAATTTTTTAGCGTTGGTTAAACTATGAACAACCCATTTGTTTGGTAAATAATATTAACTAACTGTCGGTGTAATTTTACCCAACAGTTAGGTAATTAGCCAACATTTTACGCAACGTTGGTAATTATTTACCCAGAAGTTGGGTTGTTCATAGTTGAACCAACGTTGGGTAAATTATTTGCCCAACGTTCTAACAGTGTACTTTTACTTCAAACTTATATAATTTCAAATTTATAAATTTATGGATAAAAAAGAGAAGGAACTGCTTAGATTAGGTACTTCTAAGCAACAGAAATTTCGTGTATCTAGTGGCTCTAGTACGACTGTTGGTTTGTTTTTAACAATACCAAGATGTAATTATTAAAACAGATGATGTAGGAATATATTTAAGTCAATTAAAACAAGTATAAGAGCTTTGTGGAGCTCACCTAAAAAAGACAAGACTGAATTTCTAAAATAATATAATTAACTGTCTACGCTACTACACTGTAAAAACATACCAAATACAATGTTTAATTTAATGAAAAACTGGAAAGATTGAATTTCTGGTATTCATTGCATATATTCTGTTACCAAGCATCAATTTAATATCACAGTAGCAGTTAATATAAGGTTGTATCGGAGTATGTTTGCCTGAGTGTTGTTTATGAAATATCTTTCAAAAATTGGTATGTTTCTTTTTCAAGAGGAACAAAACGAGAGAATATTTTCCCTACGTCGAGTATATAGGTAAACTATCCTTCTGAAATGTTTCACTCCATCACACTTTTACCTTCCTCAGTTATATGATTTTACTTTGAGTAATTACCTCAAATGCCGTGACAGATTATCTCGATATCGAATGAATAAAACTTTTCAATGATGTTGTCAGTTTACCGACATAAAAAGTAATTACTCTCGGTCTCTATCAGACTTTCACTAAGAAAATCCCGCAGAGAATGTAAACATTATCATCAAATGAATTCATTATAAAGACTAGCATAACCAGAAAAGGACGTGCTACTTTCGAATACGTCTTAATGATTAAAATTTAAACAGTTTATTTGAACTATGAAATAGAGTTTAAGCTGTTCTACTGAAATTTATACTTTAACTTGATAACATTCATAAATATAAATTTATTTAATCCTTATTCCTACAATTTGTTTTGGACTTCGCTTCAGGAACTTTAAAACAACCAAAATTTACAAAATTTTACGGCTCAAACGACGTTTTTCAAATGATTAGAATTAGCAATATGCAGCCACAATTAGGTCCTATATAAACGTTTAAAAACGGGGGTTAAAAACTATCTGCAAAAAAGTAATATTCATTGAAAATTCAAATTCCTAAATCTTAAGACAGCCATTTTACATAAGAGGAAATTTAACTTTGTTGTAATCTTCTCGATTCCTCGTGATGTGTCTCTAAGGTCTACCGATCATTGTGTTAGAAGTGCCAAAAACAAGCCAATAAAGTTAAATTCTTCTGAGTGTATTAAGGAAGACGAATAAGTACATTGCAAGAAAGTTGGGCAATTTGGGGGTGATTTTGCCCAACGCTGATGAAGTATACATCCCTACAAACGTTGGGCAAAACACAAATAACACTGTTGGGCAGACATACCTGCCCTAATGTTGGGCAAAACTATTTGAGCGGAAACGCAAGTCCATCTGCCATCTGCGGGGTAAAAGCGATACAACATGTTTGTAAAAGTGTCTGATCTACGGTGCTTTTTTAGTTTGCTAACAGTTGGTAGGGATGTATATTTGCCCAACTTTTTTGCAGTGTATATCGTATTGAGTTATTTTAACTAATGCTGTTTACTCGTGATTTTATCTCAAAGGAAAGAGTGGATTGCAGGATTGTGTCTTTTTGACAAAATTTTCCCATTCAATGGCAATTATTGCCATTATACATGTACTCCATTCCTTTTATTCAAGAACGGGGCAATTCTGCCAATAGATACAATACAGCACCTTGATGAAAGGAAATTACTTCTCGTTATTCTCTGTAGGTTTTTTTAACGTCTTCGATGAAGCTAGAATGAATGTATCAGATGATGTCAAATTCTAATAATCTTTAATAATATTCTTTCAATATCATTTTGGTTTCTTCGCTGCTGATAACAATATACACATAAATACGAGTAAGTATAATTGTAAGTAAACATGATTGTGAAGTCAAATTCTGCCCATTGAGGAGAAATTTCATGTATGTACAACTACAGTATATAAATGTCAATACCTCAAGTTTCATCTATATTTCATTTTTTATATTTTGATTTAAAAAATAAGTTCCTTGAAAAGTATTACATTTCAATTTTTACCTGCATTTGTGGAGAATTGAACCATGGTTTCTGGCGCGGGTTAGTCATGCATCATAAAGCACGGGGCATACTTGAGATTATCAATTGAAATATATATAAATTATAAACACAATATTCCATATTTATCCTTTGTTTACATAAAAACAACAATTTGTTTGCCTTAATAGAATGCCACATTTACACATAAATAATACGAATGATCATATTAGACAAATACAAATGAATGCAAATTAAAAACAGACAATTTGCGAGTTCATTACATTATCATTCAAAATCAACAGCACATACCGTATTTATACAATAATATTTGTAATTCAGTAAGAAGTACCAACCTTACAATCTATCAAAACTTGAACAAAATCAAATCGTTTGAACTTTATGAAATTACGAGGTTTTGGCGAAAAGGGAGTTACCTTTTTCGAAGTAATCTCTCACTATAATATCAAATGGTCAAGCTATTTCGCACGCATCAAACAAGTTTCCTACGTATGCAGAATTCAAAATAATTCACAATCATCAGTGAATCATATTATATGCTCGACGCAAATGTAACCAGTTATATAGTAAATTAATAGGCAAATCCTTTTTCAAATGATAATGCGAAAACAACGTCATAATTGACGAAAAAATACTATTTTTTATGGACTTCACTGGTTTTTAGCGGTGTAGATTGCTAATTTGCTAATTTCGTCTAAGTGTTTTGATTTTTTGGTTTGTTGTTGTTTTTTATCTGTATGTTTATTTGTTTGTTGTTTGTTTGTTTTAGTTGATTCGATAACACATTGTCGCTGAAATAATGAAACTGTACACTGTTGAATGAAATAAAATATTTGAACAGAAAGCCTTAATATTTGCATTATCTATGTAGCCTTGTTCGATCAGCTGAACATTCGATTACTGAGCAGGATCAACAAATGTTCAAATGTCGAAGACATGATTTTTTTTTTCATGTCGCGGCCCAACGAATGAGAGAATACTTATACGCATGTAAAATCTATGTGCCACTTCTACTTAAATGTCAGTTTTAAGACATAATACATTGTATTTGCATTCATCTATGATATAATTGTCTTGTGTATTTCGCCAACACGAGAACATATTCTAAACATTATCTGAGACTGTATTTAAATACTTTCCATCCAACGAATGCCACGCAACGCACTGATTTATAATAACCCGGTTCTCCATGATACTGGATGGTTATTTCAATTGAATAAAATACACGCGATATTTTACTCCTTCATCTATAGCAGTTTCACAAATCGGACATCTTTTTTCAATCGTGTTTGAATGTCATGTGGTTGAATAAATTAATTTTCATGAAAAAGGTCATAAAAAAGAAAAACATTCCATATTCACATTCGATTTGTCGAGAATAAAATAACATTCTGAACAATTTGCACTTCTATCTGTGTTTTCGTTTTTGTTCTTGTTGCTGTTGTTGCTGCTGCTGCTGATGTCGTTGTTGATGATGATGTTGCTGTTGTTGTTGCTGTTGTTGTTGTCTGACATGCCTTTTTTTTGTCAATTCAAAAAATTTCCCAGGTAATCTTGCAATTGGCCCTGGTTGTTTATGTATTATGAAAAAAATGACAGTTTTTTTCTCGTATGATGAATTATATATAATGAAGGTACCACTTTTAAAAAATAGTGTCCATTAATACGTTGTCTCCATTTATTTTATATTGATGGTATCTATATAAGGTATGTACTTGCAAAGATTTTTTGAAAGGAAGTAGTGTTCAGGAAAAAAAAGGAAATTCTTAAACGTGCGGAAAGCAATATCAAGTTCCAGGAAATTGCACTTTCTTTGGATCCTCCTGATGCCTCCCAATGCATCTCTAAGGTACATCTTCGTGGATCAAACATCACTTTAAAGAATGTAACAAACATGCCAGTTAGTCAAAGTCAAGTTTTATATCACATTAAGGCAGCAATGTAATTCAGTTTTACTAATAAAAAGTCGATAATATTTTCAAATATTGTGTAATCGTTTTTCGACATTTTATAACTAATCATATATGATTTTATCTGAGAGAAAATTACATCAAATCATTTTCTGTAGTTTATGATATCCTGATTGAGACAGAATTAACTCTCAGAAATTCAATTCAATTTCATCTTGACTTGACTATTTGAATATTCTTTCAATAAAAGGTTCAAAAATACATTTTCAACTGTTGATAATATAAAAGTATTCTTTCTCAAGAAGCATATTCAAATGCTGCTGATTATTATCGAGGATTCTTAATGTATAGTATCATGTTGACCACAGAATAACATGATTTACAACCAAATTTCAAGACGAATTTTCTTGTATTGTATACTAAGGAATAAACATTTTGGAATCATGGATATTTTTAAACATACTTTCATTTTAGGAATTAACCAAACTTCTAGTTGCATTACTGACAGGGGCAGGTGCATAAAATACAAGAAAAAGTCATTGAAAGGTAGGATAATTATACCACAACAAGAATTTGTTGCTATTTGATAATTATCAGAGCGATGTTTCAAATTTTAGATATTTTGAAATGTAACACAAACAACGTTTTTGAAATCTACGAAACACATTTTAGATCAAAATACAATTTTGAATCTGAAAGTAGAAATATAAAACTTGATGTGCCATTTACAATGTATATACTTTTATTTTGACAAGTTTAATATTATTTTGACAAGTTTAATATTATTTTGACAAATTTATAACATGCTTTTATATGGATCTAGATTGTTGAGATATATAATTGGATCAGGTATGTTAGCATGTTTGTAATGTTGATAGTTGTTATGTTAAATCTGTTTCATCGTTCACAGGAATCATCGTTTGCATAACATCGATTTCCCCATCGTTGTTTGCTTAACAATGATTGCCAATTCATCTTTATTCTGATACAAGTTCTCTAATGACACACATCACCAAAATTGTCGAGAATTAAGGCTTTAAATAGGGCAGGAATCATGATTTTTAGTACACTCTTAAAATTATCTTACTCTTGTTGACTAAAAACTTACTCAACGGTCACAGCTCATTTTGTTGAGTAAAATCTTACTCAACGTTGGATAAACTTTACTCAACGTTGGGTAAACTTTGCTCAACGTTGAGTAAGATGTGCTCAACATTGAGTTATATTGACTTAACCGAGTAAGATATTACTCAATGTTGAGTAAGATTTTACTCAACAATGAGCTGTGACCTTTCTACTCAACAAAGAGTAAAATAATTTTTAGAGTGTAGATGTTGTATCTATGCACACTTCTGAGGCCGCGTGGAATTAAAAAATCATGAAAGTATAGTTAATAAATCACCTTTATTCTTTAATTTATTCATACTAGGATTTACAAACTACTTTATCTTGGGTATTGACAATCGCTACTAAAAGAGTTTTAGAATTTACGTAAATCTTCCAATAAGATTTTAGAACTAAATATCATCGAGATTCGTTAGTAACTTTACCTATAAACATGCCACAAATCAAAGGGATTTTCAATGAAACTGTTGTGTCATACTTATCATGTTGTTCAAGTCACTTGAGTTTACATTACACTTTCATCTTTCTGTCAGATTGTAATGCTCTAATCTGACTGCTCTTTTCAGCCATGTTAGTGAATTCGAATCCAATTGGCCTCTGTGATCAAATGTGCGTATTGTTTAGACTCCATGTCACCAGTTGTCGGCTGAACTTTCGCTTTCCCTTTCAAATCTTACCATGATTGTGTTTAGTAGTGCAATAGCGTGTAGTTAAGTAATGTTATTAAGAATTTATCAATCTTTATTAACTCATTAAAAGAAAATCTTTCATTCATCATAACTCTTTAAAGATATATTTACGCCTTTAAGGGTACGAGGAATCCACATGCTCAGGAAAATGTGAATCCTAACTATTTTTCAATCATGAAAAGATAAATAGTTTCCACTGCCTTTGCGGGGACTCGAACCATGGATTATGGCGGGGGTTAGTCATGCATTACGAAGCGAGAGATCTACCGCTGAGCTATCAAGGCAGCGTTGAGATGGTGAACTAAAATCTAAAACATAAACATTAAAATGCCGTATTTTTCTTTTGTTTACATAAAAATTGCAATTTTTGCCTCATTGGAATGCTCAATTTGTAAGTAAATTATGCGAATGCGTATATCAGACAAAATGTAGATAATGTAGATACTAAAATCAGGCTATTCACAGCTCAAACAGGGCGAACTCAAAGTCATAATTCACGCTCGGTTTTTCGGGCAAAACAACGCGGGTTTGTTACATTATCATTCAAAATCAACACAACACATTTATAAAATATTATTTGTAATTCAATAAAAAGTATCAAGCCTACAATCTGTCAAAATTTGAAAACAGGCGAATCGTTTGAACATCATAAAATGTTAAGGTTTCGGTGAAAAAGATGTAAATTTAGTTTATTGACGTAATTTTGACCTTGATAGTGGACGTGAAATCACTACTAAAGTCTCATGTATAGTATAGAGACTCTATTACATGTGTACGCCAAAAATTGTATTATTCTGATGTGTAAGTAGGTAAAAAGTTACAGTAAAGATGCCGTTGGCAAAAATGGCACCCATTTAGGGACTGTAGCCTTAAATTACCTGTTTTATTTTTTTTATTTATTATTATATAGTTAACAAAAAGATTATAGTTGTTTTGAAAATGCGTGTTCATTCAAAGAATTAACCCTTGTATTACCAACGTATTTTTGAAACGTTTGTTATTAAGGGGGTGGTTACCAACACCCCCCCCCCCCTATGAAATTGAAATTGGAGCGTTAAAAGTTGCTTTGCTTTATACCATAGAGTAGGGTAGGGTCTCCTTCATCCATTGATACCAAAATCATGAAAATCGGCCAAGGCGTTACGTAATTATGACGTCATAAGTACTTCCGAGTCGGAAAAATCGCGATTTTGGGCAAAAATGACCACCGAATCGAAATTTTGCTGTTAAAGTTCTAAATATCGGAATTTTGCCGGATTTTTGGCTGTAGATTTTCGCTACAATGACCGCAAAAGGATGAACTTACAACTACCCAAACCCCTAGGTCATATTCGTTTGCGTTTTTAAACAACAGGGAATCCGTTAGGGGGATGGTAACCACCACGCTTGGTAAGGGTTAATATGAAATTGCGACCGTAATTGAATACCAGCATGAAATAATAACATCCTGGGTAAGTCTCATTTAAATTCAGCTGAATGCATTTTGGACCAATAAAACTTTATAATTTCGGCAAACAAAGTTATGTGACATTTTCACTTTTGACATTTAATGACAAAATGTAACTCGTGATTTAATCTCTAAAGAATTACATCATGCCATTTTTCGTGATTTGAAACGTGTCATATAAGATTGGAGTAAATGAATTAGATAACGTCAATAATCAATTGTGCGCACAAAAATGCTAGGCAATTTCCATGGTCATTAAAAAAGAAATCTAATTCATCATCACCATACCAACAAAGGCTACCGAAACTCTTTCAAATTGGTAACTGGGACCATATTCATGAAACACCGCTAAGTCTAGTTGGCTGCTAACTCTTTGTCTGCCTGTCAAATTTTGACAGGTATACAATAGGTTAGCAGCCAACTTGAGTTAGCGGTGTTTCATGAATATGGGCCCTATTAAAGAAGGTGCTACATTAGTTCGTCCTGTGCCCATATTCATTAAACGGTGCTTCTTGTCAAGATTTAAGGTTATTTGCCAACTAGTTCGTAAAGTTTGGCCATATGTGCCTTAAAATTGACAAGATCTTTCATTTTATTTTTGCATTTTGATTCTATATTTTTATTCTTTGTTTTTCAGGATTAATGTATACTAAGTAGTTAGTGAATTATTTTCAAACCCCAACCATATCCTTGACTTCCATTAGATGTACCTTCTACTCTCAGAAATAAAGGTTTGACATTTTATTTGGTGACAATAAGGAATAGCATACACTGATTTGTTTCCCAAAGGAATATTGTGTGCATCCGGGATGATATATCCATTCTTTGTGATTAGAAACGTCTTGTATGAGATTGGAGTAAATGAATTAGATGACGCCAGTAATCAAAAATGCCATGCAATATCCATGGTTTAAATCTTATCACAATGACTTTACACAGCGTTCTAAAAAATGTGTACCTTTTTAAAATCAACATACTTACTAACATGTTTTTGTGACTACTTGTTTACTTTTTTATTTCATATAATTTTGAGTTTGAATTTCCTTCATGTAGAGAAAGCAATCTAAGAACTCAAACCAGTTTTTTCACCCAAAGAAAGGCATATTTTGTTCAGCATTTTAATTTCATAAGAAATTTAAAAATATTATATCGTCTTCTTTTTATCTTGAGTCAATGAGTCTATTTTTAATAGTTTTTGGACTAACCAGGTTCTTTTAACAAAACAAATATATACACTGTAAACCTATAAATATATACTGGCAAATAAAATGATATAATGTAACGTAATGTTAAGTACCCATCTTTTCGTCTTAGAACGTAGATAGGAAAACCATGGTTTATTTAAAATCACTACAGAAAGTAGTATTCACTTACTTGTTACTTCAGACTTATTGTTAGTTTTCATAACATTATTTTTTGAAAACGGAGAATGCAAACGAAACTATGTTTGTGTCTACTCAAGGCATTAACTTGAATGCAGTATGGAAAATAATGCCCACGATTGGTTTCATCTAGTATTCAGCTGAATGTATTATGCGCCAATCAAACTTAATGATATTCGGCAAACACGTTGATAAGTGGGAGAACAACATTCAGTTGCTGTGACATGTTTCACTTCTGACATTTTATAGCAACTGTAACTTGTGATTTAATCTGTAAGGAAATTACATCAAGTAATTTTTTGTAGTTAGCGGAGTTACGTATAAGACTCCAGTTAATGGATCAGATAATGACAATAATCAGAAAGTCACAAACATGCTAAGCAATTTCCAAAGTCATTAAAAAGAAATCCAATTCGTTACCATCTTGCTAGTCACAGGATTTTATAATCTACAACAATTCGCACTACAGTTTCAGAATAAGAGCAATTGTTGTGCCCAAAAAAGGAAAAAATCCAAAAACTTCCAATTGAATTAGCAATAAAACCTTGCAAATACAAGTTGATAAGTGGGGGAACAAAATTCAGTTGTTGTGACAAGTTTCACTTTTGACATTTTAAAACAAATGTAACTTACGATTTAATCTGTGAGGAAATTACATCAAGTCATATATTGTAGTTAAAAAGATCTAATTCGAAATTGTGTACCTTTTCGAAATCAACATACTGTCTATTATCATCATGTTTATTTGTTTATTTTGTATGTTTATGTGTTTGAATTGTCTTCATGTAGAGAAACCAATCCAAGAACTCAAACTATTTTCATTTCACCTTAAGGTATATATTTTATTCAACATCTTCTTTTTAATAGAAATTTCAAAACATTGTCTTCTTATCGTCTTCTTTTTATCTTAAGTCTTTTTTTTTTATCATAATTCCTTTTTCATTTTTTTTTTTTTGAACTAAGCAGATTCTTTTTAATAAAACGAATGATATAATATACATATGTGTGTGTTTACTGGCAAATAAAACGATATGATGTAACATAATACTAACTATCCATTTTAACGTATTAGCAGATAAGAAAACCATGGTTTATTTAAAAAAATCAATTACTGAAAGTAGTCTACACTTATCAGTTACTTCAGACTTTTATTATTTGCTTTCAAAATATTTTTTTTTTTTGTATGTTTGTGTCCAATCAAGACATTCGGTTGAAATATGACCATACTTGAATACAGTATGAAAAATAACGCCCACGGTAAGTCTCTCATCAAAATTTAGCTGAATGAAACCTGTCAAAGGTTGCCAAGAAGTAAAATGTATAAATGAGATAAACGCATTCAAAGATCAGCAGACCTTATATTTTCTGTTGATTGTCCTCAAAATATGCAGATATATTTCATATTGCCCATTATTTTCTTTAAATGAAACTTTGATGGTGTTTTGAAGTGAGCCCAAGGATTGTAAATCTGTCAAAAATCAAATTCGGCAAAATACGTCATTGACAAGTATTTTCACCTGTAGCGCAAAATGAAGTTTGCTGCATTTATAGCTCGTTTGAATGAACGGTCAGAAATGTAACTTATTATTTAATCAGTGAGGAATTTACATCAAGTAATGTTTTGTAGTTAGGGGAGTCCTGTGTAAGACTGCAGTTAATGCATCAGATGACAATAATCAAATGTGCGCACAACCATGCTAGGCAATCTGCAAAGTTTTTAACAAGAAATGATAGTGTATACTCTCATTCATCTGGGTTGATATAAGTTCAAGAATAAATTTGAGTCAAGACTTCGAAATTCTTCCTCGCAAAATGAAGTCATCTCTAACATCTGGTGACGTCACTTCCAACTAGTCTCGAAGTCTACATCTCAACCCAGCTGAAGGACGATGGTATCGTCCGCAACGTCGGTTGCTCCGAGTATGTTGTCTTGACTCAAATTTATTCATTAACAAGAAATCTTATTCGTTACCACTTTGGTTTGACACAGCAATTTGTAATCTAAAACAATTTTCTTTACAGTTCAATTTTTGTGCCCCAAAAAAGAAAAAAACGTAGTATGTATATTGCAAACGTTTTGCGAGCTACTTCCTTTTCCCTTAGAGAAATCCTGCACAATTGAGCAGATGATCAATTCTCTGTCATATATCTAATATATCATATATATATAATTATGTGTAAATACAAGCTGTTTAACATGGGATTAAATTGAAATTGCACGTTTGTAGGAAGTATCTGTTTTGCTTTATACGTGTTTATACAGCGTTTTTATTTTTGTTGGGCAGAGTTAATCATATGAAAGCTGTCGGTTGTCTGTTAGTGTGTTTGTTTGTTTGTCTGTTTGTTTACTCTTGCTTGTTTACTCTTGTTTGTCTGTTTATTTGTTTGTTTGTTTTTCGCTAAAATGTGGTGTAGCTAATCCAAAAACTTAAATCATTTTCTTTCCGCCCAAACTGCATGTTTTGTTCGTAAACTTAATTGTATAAATAATTTGAAATAATTTAAAATTTTATTTTCATCTTGATTCAAACTGTTTTTCTATGTCTCAAACATTTTTGATCTAAAAGTTTTTCTCGTGAATACAAGTACTTTACACTAGGTTATGGTAATGCGCTACTGTCAAAAATGACAGTTGTTCAAATTAGTTGATAACAGAAGAATGCAAACAGGAAACGTGTTTCTAAAAATAGGAAATTTTAAATTGAAATAACAAGGTAAAATCTTACAAATACAAGACAGACGCAGGTAAGTTGAATGGTGTAGCAATTTTGACCCAATATTGAAATTTTCACAGATAAAACTTGAATGTCATTAGACTAATACAATTATCGTGATTTAAGACAAAAGTATTTACGAGCGTTAACTGACGCCTTAGACCAGAACGCCTCAGATCCCAATTTTCAATCTTTTTCAATTTTCTTCAAATTTGAACACATCGGACGTGTTCCGGATGCGTTTTGGTCTTAGGCAGCAGGTGTTCCAAGAAGGTTCAATTTTTTTCTAAAAACGTGATTATAACCATTTATTTAGTATTCATAACACTTTTTAGATGTGAAATGAAAGTAGTAATTATAGAAAACATGGTAGAAAACGTGTCATTAAAATAGCGTAATATTTTATCACATTTTACGTGTTCTGTGGACAAAGTTTTTCTTCAAATATTTCGCCCAGATAGTCTCGAGTTTTCAAAATGCAAATTCAGTTGCTTAATGATTATTCTGAGAAGATTAGACAGTTTCTCACTAACTAAACTTCTAATACAAGCCTACATATCTTTCTCATGAATTTTGTTGGTTGACTGAAGATACACGGTTGCTCATAAATTTGGAATAACAATATTTTTACCACTTTTTTATGTAAAAGTCAACTTATGAAGAAAATATCTGGAAACTTATGGGGGTTTCTTTTGTCAAAATTGATAGGTAATCTTGTTAGGTGTGAAATGAAACTCCGAATGTGATCAATTTTCTCACAAACGTGATTTTTAGGTCAAATTTGATTTGACCCCGCCTTGGTCAAGGTCACTTTACTACTCAAGTTTAGTGGTTATATGGAATGCTTATCTGTAATAGAGTGATAAGCAGGTGATTGAATGTCTTGGTCACGCTTGACTGCACAAAGTAAATGCTTGGAAGCAAAGCACAAAATTACCCTTCAACGCTCATCAATTTACAAAAATAGGGTTGTGGTGAACGTGGAATGGTCCGTAGCGGAATAAGAACTGGTATATGACATCTTCTAAACTTTTTAAGATGTCATACACCACCGGTAACCACTCTGCGTTCACCACAACCCTATTTCTGCACTGCCATAGGTGTTAGCTTGACAGATAACAAATAGTCACGTAAGGGCGATTTGTGAATGACATTAATTAACCACAGTACCCGCCCCAGCCGGTCTTATTACAAGTTATTGCTATGCTAACTGCATTGGTGTAGCTTGTTATAATTTAACGTAAGAAATAAAACTGACAACAAAAGAGGAATAGCTTCTGACATAACATTTTACCTGAAAGAGACTAAAATACATTATATCTGCATGCTCTTAGTTCTTATATGATTTCTTGATTGATTATATTAACAGCGAAAGGCAAACACATACAAAACATACTGAGAGAAGGCATTTTGTTAAAAGCAGGGCAGATGACAACAATCAATACTTATACATATATTGAATTTATTGAAGTAAACAGAAAAAACTAAAACACTACCTAAACAGATGTGTAAACGATTCTGGTGCATCCAACACGGTTTGATCAAATGACGCGCTATACACCCACTCCCATTCAGCAGCAAGACCTTTTGCTTTTTGGGGAACTACAAAAAGTGCTTGAACATATTGTTTGACTTAGTACTAGATATTCTCAGCTACGTATTTCAGGAGATTTAAATAATCTCATCTTCGTGAAAAACTGAGGTAGGCAATATATTAAGTAGCTTGAGAATTTCTATGCAAAATTCTTACTTAAAACAATATTCAGTCATACTGCAGATCGCATAATTTCCTTTCCCCTCTACGATTTTAAGCAATGAAATTTTAATCGGCCGTGCTGTTGATGTTTTACATTAATATTAATGAGGCAGAAAAATATTTTTAAAAGCACTGTGAAATTGAAAATATAGATCTGAAAAACAAAACACGTTGCATATTTATGTATAAATATTGTATAAATTTAATGCAACTACATTTTTCGAAACATGTGTGACATTTCATGCAATTTTACGGGAAAATTATTTCACGCGATGAATCTCTAAAAATAGTAATTCAGTGTAAAATATATATTTATGCCGATACGTTTATAGCAAAATTTAGACCTTTTTCTTCAAGTCCTGTGAAACTCTTGCGTTAAAATGTGCTAAAACAAAACTAATGTAACGGTTGCATTTGTTTACTTTTCTGACACATGATAAAAAATACGGTATTTCTCAAATTCTATCATTGCGCATGCGTAACCAACATTGTTAAAATGAAAGTATAGGCCTATATCTGTAAATACCTGTCAAATACAAAATCAGCCAGCTAGTCTACTGGTTAGCAGTCTGGACTCTTATTCTCAGAGCCGTGGGTTGGAGCCCCGGCGGAGTCGTTTTGCTAAATTTCAAATTTTGTTTGCGTAGCGTATTGGTTTTTCTTCAATTAACTGTATCGAATGAAATTTTTGGCATGATTTATATAAAAGAACCAAAAAGGTTACTTTTCAGTCTGGAAAATAAATGTTGCATTCATTGCATTTCGCA